>CAMAOC010000286.1:0-68214 GCA_945859555.1 Megachile ligniseca
TATTCGTGTTACTACTATTACTGTCCGTATTACTCCTTGCCTTTATCCTTAATACTATTATTATTATCGCTATAACTGTTATTATTATTCTTGTTACTATTATTATTATCCCTATTCCTCTTGTCTTTCTCCTTATAACTATTATTATTATCGCTATAACTGTTATTATTATCCTTAATACTATTATTATTATCGCTATAACTGTTATTATTATCTTATTACTATTATTATTATCGCTATAACTGTTATTATTATGCTTATTCTATTGTTACTATCCCTATTACTCTTGTCTATATCCTTATAACTATTATTATTATCCTTATTACTATTATTATTATCGCTATAACTGTTGTTATTATTCTTGTGACTATTATTACTGTCCGTATTACTCTTGCCTTTATCCTTAATACTATTATTATTATCGCTATAACTGTTATTATTATCCTTATTACTATTATTATTATCGCTATAACTGTTATTATTATTCTTATTACTATTACTATTATCCCCATTCCTCTTGTCTTTATCCTTATAACTATTATTATTATCCTCTTTATTATTATTATTATCGCTATAACTGTTATTATTATCCTTATTACTATTATTATTATCGCTATAACTGTTATTATTATGCTTGTTCTATTGTTACTATCCCTATTACTCTTGTCTATATCCTTATAACTATTATTATTATCCTTATTACTATTATTATTATCGCTATAAACTGTTGTTATTATTCTTGTGACTATTATTACTGTCCGTATTACTCTTGCCTTTATCCTTAATACTATTATTATTATCGCTATAACAGTTATTATTATCCTTATTACTATTATTATTATTGCTATAACTGTTATTATTATTCTTATTACTATTACTATTATCCCTATTCCTCTTGTCTTTATCCTTATAACTATTATTATTATCCTTTTTATTATTATTATTATCGCGATAACTGTTATTATTATCCTTATTACTATTATTATTATCGCTATAACTGTTATTATTATGCTTATTCTATTGTTACTATCCCTATTACTCTTGTCTATATCCTTATAACTATTATTATTATCCTTATTACTATTATTATTATCGCTATAACTGTTATTATTATTCTTGTTACTATTATTACTGTCCGTATTACTCTTGCCTTTATACTTAATACTATTATTATTATCCTTATTATTATTATTATTATTATCCTTATTACTATTATTATTATCGCTATAACTGTTATTATTATTCTTATTACTATTACTATTATCCCCATTCCCCTTGTCTTTATCCTTATAACTATTATTATTATCCTTATTATTATTATTATTATCGCTATAACTGTTATTATTATCCTTATTACTATTATTATTATCGCTATAACTGTTATTATTATGCTTATTCTATTGTTACTATCCCTATTACTCTTGTCTATATCCTTATAACTATTATTATTATCCTTATTACTATTATTATTATTATCGCTATAACTGTTATTATTATTCGTGTTACTACTATTACTGTCCGTATTACTCTTGCCTTTATCCTTAATACTATTATTATTATCGCTATAACTGTTATTATTATTCTTGTTACTATTATTATTATCCCTATTCCTCTTGTCTTTCTCCTTATAACTATTATTATTATCGCTATAACTGTTATTATTATCCTTAATACTATTATTATTATCGCTATAACTGTTATTATTATTCTTATTACTATTATTATTATCGCTTTAACTGTTATTATTATTCTTATTACTATTACTATTATCCCTATTCCTCTTGTCTTTATCCTTATAACTATTATTATTATTCTTATTATTATTATTATTATTATCGCTATAACTGTTACTATTATCCTTATTACTATTATTATTATCGCTATAACTGTTATTATTATTCTTATTACTATTACTATTATCCCTATTCCTCTTGTCTTTATCCTTACAACTATTATTATTATCCTCTTTATTATTATTATTATCGCTATAACTGTTACTATTATCCTTATTACTATTATTATTATCGCTATAACTGTTATTATTATGCTTATTCTACTGTTACTATCCCTATTACTCTTGTCTATATCCTTATAACTATTATTATTATCCTTATTACTATTATTATTATCGCTCTAACTGTTATTATTATTCATGTTACTATTATTACTGTCCGTATTACTCTTGCCTTTATCCTTAATACTATTATTATTATCCTTATTATTATTATTATTATTATCCTTATTACTATTATTATTATCGCTATAACTGTTATTATTATTCTTATTACTATTACTATTATCCCCATTCCCCTTGTCTTTATCCTTATAACTATTATTATTATCCTTATTATTATTATTATTATCGCTATAACTGTTATTATTATCCTTATTACTATTATTATTATCGCTATAACTGTTATTATTATGCTTATTCTATTGTTACTATGCCTATTACTCTTGTCTATATCCTTATAACTATTATTATTATCCTTATTACTATTATTATTATTATCGCTATAACTGTTATTATTATTCATGTTACTACTATTACTGTCCGTATTACTCTTGCCTTTATCCTTAATACTATTATTATTATCGCTATAACTGTTATTATTATTCTTGTTACTATTATTATTATCCCTATTCCTCTTGTCTTTCTCCTTATAACTATTATTATTATCGCTATAACTGTTATTATTATCCTTAATACTATTATTATTATCGCTATAACTGTTATTATTATTCTTATTACTATTATTATTATCGCTTTAACTGTTATTATTATTCTTAATACTATTACTATTATCCCTATTCCTCTTGTCTTTATCCTTATAACTATTATTATTATTCTTATTATTATTATTATTATTATCGCTATAACTGTTACTATTATCCTTATTACTATTATTATTATCGCTATAACTGTTATTATTATTCTTATTACTATTACTATTATCCCTATTCCTCTTGTCTTTATCCTTACAACTATTATTATTATCCTCTTTATTATTATTATTATCGCTATAACTGTTACTATTATCCTTATTACTATTATTATTATCGCTATAACTGTTATTATTATGCTTATTCTACTGTTACTATCCCTATTACTCTTGTCTATATCCTTATAACTATTATTATTATCCTTATTACTATTATTATTATCGCTCTAACTGTTATTATTATTCATGTTACTATTATTACTGTCCGTATTACTCTTGCCTTTATCCTTAATACTATTATTATTATCGCTATAACTGTTATTATTATTCTTATTACTATTACTATTATCCCTATTCCTCTTGTCTTTATCCTTATAACTATTATTATTATCCTTATTATTCTTATTATTATTATTATCGCTATAACTGTTATTATTATCCTTATTACTATTATTATTATCCCTATAACTGTTATTATTATGCTTATTCTATTGTTACTATCCCTATTACTCTTGTCTATATCCTTATAACTATTATTATTATCCTTATTACTATTATTATTATCGCTATAACTGTTATTATTATGCTTATTCTATTGTTACTATCCCTATTACTCTTGTCTATATCCTTATAACTATTATTATTATCCTTATTACTATTATTATTATCGCTATAACTGTTATTATTATTCTTGTTACTATTATTACTGTCCGTATTACTCTTGCCTTTATCCTTAATACTATTATTATTATCCTTATTATTATTATTATTATTATTATTATCGCTATAACTGTTATTATTATCCTTATTACTATTATTATTATCGTTATAACTGTTATTATTATTCTTGTTACTATTATTACTGTCCGTATTACTCTTGCCTTTATCCTTAATACTATTATTATTATCGCTATAACTGTTATTATTATTCTTGTTACTATTATTATTATCCCTATTCCTCTTGTCTTTCTCCCTATAACTATTATTATTATCGCTATAACTGTTATTATTATCCTTATTACTATTATTATTATCGCTATAACTGTTATTATTATTCTTATTACTATTACTATTATCCCTATTCCTCTTGTCTTTATCCTTATAACTATTATTATTATCCTTTTTATTATTATTATTATCGCTATAACTGTTATTATTATCCTTATTACTATTATTATTATCGCTATAACTGTTATTATTATGCTTATTCTATTGTTACTATCCCTATTACTCTTGTCTATATCCTTATAACTATTATTATTATCCTTATTACTATTATTATTATCGCTATAACTGTTATTATTATTCTTGTGACTATTATTACTGTCCGTATTACTCTTGCCTTTATCCTTAATACTATTATTATTATCGCTATAACTGTTATTATTATCCTTATTACTATTATTATTATCGCTATAACTGTTATTATTATTCTTATTACTATTACTATTATCCCCATTCCTCTTGTCTTTATCCTTATAACTATTATTATTATCCTCTTTATTATTATTATTATCGCTATAACTGTTATTATTATCCTTATTACTATTATTATTATCGCTATAACTGTTATTATTATTCTTGTTACTATTATTATTATCCCTATTCCTCTTGTCTTTCTCCCTATAACTATTATTATTATCGCTATAACTGTTATTATTATCCTTATTACTATTATTATTATCGCTATAACTGTTATTATTATTCTTATTACTATTACTATTATCCCTATTCCTCTTGTCTTTATCCTTATAACTATTATTATTATCCTTTTTATTATTATTATTATCGCTATAACTATTATTATTATCCTTATTACTATTATTATTATCGCTATAACTGTTATTATTATTCTTGTTACTATTATTACTGTCCGTATTACTCTTGCCTTTATCCTTAATACTATTATTATTATCCTTATTATTATTATTATTATTATCCTTATTACTATTATTATTATCGCTATAACTGTTATTATTATTCTTATTACTATTACTATTATCCCCATTCCCCTTGTCTTTATCCTTATAACTATTATTATTATCCTTATTATTATTATTATTATCGCTATAACTGTTATTATTATCCTTATTACTATTATTATTATCGCTATAACTGTTATTATTATGCTTATTCTATTGTTACTATCCCTATTACTCTTGTCTATATCCTTATAACTATTATTATTATCCTTATTACTATTATTATTATTATCGCTATAACTGTTATTATTATTCATGTTACTACTATTACTGTCCGTATTACTCTTGCCTTTATCCTTAATACTATTATTATTATCGCTATAACTGTTATTATTATTCTTGTTACTATTATTATTATCCCTATTCCTCTTGTCTTTCTCCTTATAAATATTATTATTATCGCTATAACTGTTATTATTATCCTTAATACTATTATTATTATCGCTATAACTGTTATTATTATTCTTATTACTATTATTATTATCGCTTTAACTGTTATTATTATTCTTATTACTATTACTATTATCCCTATTCCTCTTGTCTTTATCCTTATAACTATTATTATTATTCTTATTATTATTTTTATTATTATCGCTATAACTGTTACTATTATCCTTATTACTATTATTATTATCGCTATAACTGTTATTATTATTCTTATTACTATTACTATTATCCCTATTCCTCTTGTCTTTATCCTTACAACTATTATTATTATCCTCTTTATTATTATTATTATCGCTATAACTGTTACTATTATCCTTATTACTATTATTATTATCGCTATAACTGTTATTATTATGCTTATTCTACTGTTACTATCCCTATTACTCTTGTCTATATCCTTATAACTATTATTATTATCCTTATTACTATTATTATTATCGCTCTAACTGTTATTATTATTCATGTTACTATTATTACTGTCCGTATTACTCTTGCCTTTATCCTTAATACTATTATTATTATCGCTATAACTGTTATTATTATTCTTATTACTATTACTATTATCCCTATTCCTCTTGTCTTTATCCTTATAACTATTATTATTATCCTTATTATTCTTATTATTATTATTATCGCTATAACTGTTATTATTATCCTTATTACTATTATTATTATCGCTATAACTGTTATTATTATGCTTATTCTATTGTTACTATCCCTATTACTCTTGTCTATATCCTTATAACTATTATTATTATCCTTATTACTATTATTATTATCGCTATAACTGTTATTATTATGCTTATTCTATTGTTACTATCCCTATTACTCTTGTCTATATCCTTATAACTATTATTATTATCGCTATAACTGTTATTATTATTCTTGTTACTATTATTACTGTCCGTATTACTCTTGCCTTTATCCTTAATACTATTATTATTATCGCTATAACTGTTATTATTATTCTTGTTACTATTATTATTATCCCTATTCCTCTTGTCTTTCTCCCTATAACTATTATTATTATCGCTATAACTGTTATTATTATCCTTATTACTATTATTATTATCGCTATAACTGTTATTATTATTCTTATTACTATTACTATTATCCCTATTCCTCTTGTCTTTATCCTTATAACTATTATTATTATCCTTTTTATTATTATTATTATCGCTATAACTGTTATTATTATCCTTATTACTATTATTATTATCGCTATAACTGTTATTATTATGCTTATTCTATTGTTACTATCCCTATTACTCTTGTCTATATCCTTATAACTATTATTATTATCCTTATTACTATTATTATTATCGCTATAACTGTTATTATTATTCTTGTGACTATTATTACTGTCCGTATTACTCTTGCCTTTATCCTTAATACTATTATTATTATCGCTATAACTGTTATTATTATCCTTATTACTATTATTATTATCGCTATAACTGTTATTATTATTCTTATTACTATTACTATTATCCCCATTCCTCTTGTCTTTATCCTTATAACTATTATTATTATCCTCTTTATTATTATTATTATCGCTATAACTGTTATTATTATCCTTATTACTATTATTATTATCGCTATAACTGTTATTATTATTCTTGTTACTATTATTACTGTCCGTATTACTCTTGCCTTTATCCTTAATACTATTATTATTATCGCTATAACTGTTATTATTATTCTTGTTACTATTATTATTATCCCTATTCCTCTTGTCTTTCTCCCTATAACTATTATTATTATCGCTATAACTGTTATTATTATCCTTATTACTATTATTATTATCGCTATAACTGTTATTATTATTCTTATTACTATTACTATTATCCCTATTCCTCTTGTCTTTATCCTTATAACTATTATTATTATCCTTTTTATTATTATTATTATCGCTATAACTGTTATTATTATCCTTATTACTATTATTATTATCGCTATAACTGTTATTATTATGCTTATTCTATTGTTACTATCCCTATTACTCTTGTCTATATCCTTATAACTATTATTATTATCCTTATTACTATTATTATTATCGCTATAACTGTTATTATTATTCTTGTGACTATTATTACTGTCCGTATTACTCTTGCCTTTATCCTTAATACTATTATTATTATCGCTATAACTGTTATTATTATCCTTATTACTATTATTATTATCGCTATAACTGTTATTATTATTCTTATTACTATTACTATTATCCCCATTCCTCTTGTCTTTATCCTTATAACTATTATTATTATCCTCTTTATTATTATTATTATCGCTATAACTGTTATTATTATCCTTATTACTATTATTATTATCGCTATAACTGTTATTATTATGCTTGTTCTATTGTTACTATCCCTATTACTCTTGTCTATATCCTTATAACTATTATTATTATCCTTATTACTATTATTATTATCGCTATAACTGTTGTTATTATTCTTGTGACTATTACTATTATCCCCATTCCTCTTGTCTTTATCCTTATAACTATTATTATTATCCTCTTTATTAATATTATTATCGCTATAACTGTTATTATTATCCTTATTACTATTATTATTATCGCTATAACTGTTATTATTATGCTTATTCTATTGTTACTATCCCTATTACTCTTGTCTATATCCTTATAACTATTATTATTATCCTTATTACTATTATTATTATCGCTATAACTGTTATTATTATTCTTGTTACTATTATTACTGTCCGTATTACTCTTGCCTTTATCCTTAATACTATTATTATTATCCTTATTATTATTATTATTATTATCCTTATTACTATTATTATTATCGCTATAACTGTTATTATTATTCTTATTACTATTACTATTATCCCCATTCGCCTTGTCTTTATCCTTATAACTATTATTATTATCCTTATTATTATTATTATTATCGCTATAACTGTTATTATTATCCTTATTACTATTATTATTATCGCTATAACTGTTATTATTATGCTTATTCTATTGTTACTATCCCTATTACTCTTGTCTATATCCTTATAACTATTATTATTATCCTTATTACTATTATTATTATCGCTATAACTGTTATTATTATTCATGTTACTACTATTACTGTCCGTATTACTCTTGCCTTTATCCTTAATACTATTATTATTATCGCTATAACTGTTATTATTATGCTTATTCTATTGTTACTATCCCTATTACTCTTGTCTATATCCTTATAACTATTATTATTATCCTTATTACTATTATTATTATCGCTATAACTGTTATTATTATCCTTATTACTATTATTATTATCGCTATAACTGTTATTATTATTCTTATTACTATTACTATTATCCCCATTCCTCTTGTCTTTATCCTTATAACTATTATTATTATCCTCTTTATTATTATTATTATCGCTATAACTGTTATTATTATCCTTATTACTATTATTATTATCGCTATAACTGTTATTATTATGCTTGTTCTATTGTTACTATCCCTATTACTCTTGTCTATATCCTTATAACTATTATTATTATCCTTATTACTATTATTATTATCGCTATAACTGTTGTTATTATTCTTGTGACTATTACTATTATCCCCATTCCTCTTGTCTTTATCCTTATAACTATTATTATTATCCTCTTTATTATTATTATTATCGCTATAACTGTTATTATTATCCTTATTACTATTATTATTATCGCTATAACTGTTATTATTATGCTTATTCTATTGTTACTATCCCTATTACTCTTGTCTATATCCTTATAACTATTATTATTATCCTTATTACTATTATTATTATCGCTATAACTGTTATTATTATTCTTGTTACTATTATTACTGTCCGTATTACTCTTGCCTTTATCGTTAATACTATTATTATTATCCTTATTATTATTATTATTATTATCCTTATTACTATTATTATTATCGCTATAACTGTTATTATTATTCTTATTACTATTACTATTATCCCCATTCCCCTTGTCTTTATCCTTATAACTATTATTATTATCCTTATTATTATTATTATTATCGCTATAACTGTTATTATTATCCTTATTACTATTATTATTATCGCTATAACTGTTATTATTATGCTTATTCTATTGTTACCATCCCTATTACTCTTGTCTATATCCTTATAACTATTATTATTATCCTTATTACTATTATTATTATCGCTATAACTGTTATTATTATTCATGTTACTACTATTACTGTCCGTATTACTCTTGCCTTTATCCTTAATACTATTATTATTATCGCTATAACTGTTATTATTATTCTTGTTACTATTATTATTATCCCTATTCCTCTTGTCTTTCTCCTTATAACTATTATTATTATCGCTATAACTGTTATTATTATCCTTAATACTATTATTATTATCGCTATAACTGTTATTATTATTCTTATTACTATTATTATTATCGCTATAACTGTTATTATTATGCTTATTCTATTGTTACTATCCCTATTACTCTTGTCTATATCCTTATAACTATTATTATTATCCTTATTACTATTATTATTATCGCTATAACTGTTGTTATTATTCTTGTGACTATTATTACTGTCCGTATTACTCTTGCCTTTATCCTTAATACTATTATTATTATCGCTATAACTGTTATTATTATCCTTATTACTATTATTATTATCGCTAGAACTGTTATTATTATTCTTATTACTATTACTATTATCCCCATTCCTCTTGTCTTTATCCTTATAACTATTATTATTATCCTCTTTATTATTATTATTATCGCTATAACTGTTATTATTATCCTTATTACTATTATTATTATCGCTATAACTGTTATTATTATGCTTGTTCTATTGTTACTATCCCTATTACTCTTGTCTATATCCTTATAACTATTATTATTATCCTTATTACTATTATTATTATCGCTATAACTGTTGTTATTATTCTTGTGACTATTATTACTGTCCGTATTACTCTTGCCTTTATCCTTAATACTATTATTATTATCGCTATAACTGTTATTATTATCCTTATTACTATTATTATTATTGCTATAACTGTTATTATTATTCTTATTACTATTACTATTATCCCTATTCCTCTTGTCTTTATCCTTATAACTATTATTATTATCCTTTTTATTATTATTATTATCGCGATAACTGTTATTATTATCCTTATTACTATTATTATTATCGCTATAACTGTTATTATTATGCTTATTCTATTGTTACTATCACTATTACTCTTGTCTATATCCTTATAACTATTATTATTATTCTTATTACTATTATTATTATCGCTATAACTGTTATTATTATGCTTATTCTATTGTTACTATCCCTATTACTCTTGTCTATATCCTTATAACTATTATTATTATCCTTATTACTATTATTATTATCGCTATAACTGTTATTATTATTCTTGTTACTATTATTACTGTCCGTATTACTCTTGCCTTTATCCTTAATACTATTATTATTATCCTTATTATTATTATTATTATTATCCTTATTACTATTATTATTATCGCTATAACTGTTATTATTATTCTTATTACTATTACTATTATCCCCATTCCCCTTGTCTTTATCCTTATAACTATTATTATTATCCTTATTATTATTATTATTATCGCTATAACTGTTATTATTATCCTTATTACTATTATTATTATCGCTATAACTGTTATTATTATGCTTATTCTATTGTTACTATCACTATTACTCTTGTCTATATCCTTATAACTATTATTATTATCCTTATTACTATTATTATTATCGCTATAACTGTTATTATTATTCATGTTACTACTATTACTGTCCGTATTACTCTTGCCTTTATCCTTAATACTATTATTATCATCGCTATAACTGTTATTATTATTCTTGTTACTATTATTATTATCCTTATTCCTCTTGTCTTTCTCCTTATAACTATTATTATTATCGCTATAACTGTTATTATTATCCTTAATACTATTATTATTACCGCTATAACTGTTATTATTATTCTTATTACTATTATTATTATCGCTTTAACTGTTATTATTATTCTTATTACTATTACTATTATCCCTATTCCTCTTGTCTTTATCCTTATAACTATTATTATTATTCTTATTATTATTATTATTATTATCGCTATAACTGTTACTATTATCCTTATTACTATTATTATTATCGCTATAACTGTTATTATTATTCTTATTACTATTACTATTATCCCTATTCCTCTTGTCTTTATCCTTACAACTATTATTATTATCCTCTTTATTATTATTATTATCGCTATAACTGTTATTATTATCCTTATTACTATTATTATTATCGCTATAACTGTTATTATTATGCTTATTCTATTGTTACTATCCCTATTACTCTTGTCTATATCCTTATAACTATTATTATTATCCTTATTACTATTATTATTATCGCTATAACTGTTATTATTATTCTTATTACTATTACTATTATCCCCATTCCCCTTGTCTTTATCCTTATAACTATTATTATTATCCTTATTATTATTATTATTATCGCTATAACTGTTATTATTATCCTTATTACTATTATTATTATCGCTATAACTGTTATTATTATGCTTATTCTATTGTTACTATCCCTATTACTCTTGTCTATATCCTTATAACTATTATTATTATCCTTATTACTATTATTATTATCGCTATAACTGTTATTATTATGCTTATTCTATTGTTACTATCCCTATTACTCTTGTCTATATCCTTATAACTATTATTATTATCCTTATTACTATTATTATTATCGCTATAACTGTTATTATTATTCTTATTACTATTACTATTATCCCCATTCCCCTTGTCTTTATCCTTATAACTATTATTATTATCCTTATTATTATTATTATTATCGCTATAACTGTTATTATTATCCTTATTACTATTATTATTATCGCTATAACTGTTATTATTATGCTTATTCTATTGTTACTATCACTATTACTCTTGTCCATATCCTTATAACTATTATTATTATCCTTATTACTATTATTATTATCGCTATAACTGTTATTATTATTCGTTACTACTATTACTGTCCGTATTACTCTTGCCTTTATCCTTAATACTATTATTATCATCGCTATAACTGTTATTATTATTCTTGTTACTATTATTATTATCCCTATTCCTCTTGTCTTTCTCCTTATAACTATTATTATTATCGCTATAACTGTTATTATTATCCTTAATACTATTATTATTATCGCTATAACTGTTATTATTATTCTTATTACTATTATTATTATCGCTTTAACTGTTATTATTATTCTTATTACTATTACTATTATCCCTATTCCTCTTGTCTTTATCCTTATAACTATTATTATTATTCTTATTCTTATTATTATTATTATTATCGCTATAACTGTTACTATTATCCTTATTACTATTATTATTATCGCTATAACTGTTATTATTATTCTTATTACTATTACTATTATCCCTATTCCTCTTGTCTTTATCCTTACAACTATTATTATTATCCTCTTTATTATTATTATTATCGCTATAACTGTTATTATTATCCTTATTACTATTATTATTATCGCTATAACTGTTATTATTATGCTTATTCTATTGTTACTATCCCTATTACTCTTGTCTATATCCTTATAACTATTATTATTATCCTTATTACTATTATTATTATCGCTATAACTGTTATTATTATTCTTATTACTATTACTATTATCCCCATTCCCCTTGTCTTTATCCTTATAACTATTATTATTATCCTTATTATTATTATTATTATCGCTATAACTGTTATTATTATCCTTATTACTATTATTATTATCCTTATTACTATTATTATTATCGCTATAACTGTTATTATTATGCTTATTCTATTGTTACTATCCCTATTACTCTTGTCTATATCCTTATAACTATTATTATTATCGCTATAACTGTTATTATTATGCTTATTCTATTGTTACTTTCCCTATTACTCTTGTCTATATCCTTATAACTATTATTATTATCCTTATTACTATTATTATTATCGCTATAACTGTTATTATTATTCTTGTTACTATTATTACTGTCCGTATTACTCTTGCCTTCATCGTTGATACTATTATTATTATCGCTATAACTGTTATTATTATTCTTATTACTATTACTATTATCCCCATTCCTCTTGTCTTTATCCTTATAACTATTATTATTATCCTTATTATTATTATTATTATCGCTATAACTGTTATTATTATGCTTATTACTATTATTATTATCGCTATAACTGTTATTATTATGCTTATTCTATTGTTACTATCCCTATTACTCTTGTCTATATCCTTATAACTATTATTATTATCCTTATTACTATTATTATTATCGCTATAACTGTTATTATTATTCTTGTTACTATTATTACTGTCCGTATTACTCTTGCCTTTATCCTTAATACTATTATTATTATCCTTATTATTATTATTATTGTTATTATTATCGCTATAACTGTTATTATTATCCTTATTACTATTATTATTATCGCTATAACTGTTATTATTATTCTTGTTACTATTATTACTGTCCGTATTACTCTTGCCTTTATCCTTAATACTATTATTATTATCGCTATAACTGTTATTATTATTCTTGTTACTATTATTATTATCCCTATTCCTCTTGTCTTTCTCATTATAACTATTATTATTATTGCTATAACTGTTATTATTATCCTTAATACTATTATTATTATCGCTATAACTGTTATTATTATGCTTATTCTATTGTTACTATCCCTATTACTCTTGTCTATATCCTTATAACTATTATTATTATCCTTATTACTATTATTATTATCGCTTTAACTGTTATTATTATTCTTATTACTATTACTATTATCCCTATTCCTCTTGTCTTTATCCTTATAACTATTATTATTATTCTTATTATTATTATTATTATTATCGCTATAACTGTTACTATTATCCCTATTACTATTATTATTATCGCTATAACTGTTATTATTATTCTTATTACTATTACTATTATCCCTATTCCTCTTGTCTTTATCCTTACAACTATTATTATTATCCTCTTTATTATTATTATTATCGCTATAACTGTTATTATTATCCTTATTACTATTATTATTATCGCTATAACTGTTATTATTATGCTTATTCTATTGTTACTATCCCTATTACTCTTGTCTATATCCTTATACCTATTATTATTATCCTTATTACTATTATTATTATCGCTCTAACTGTTATTATTATTCATGTTACTATTATTACTGTCCGTATTACTCTTGCCTTTATCCTTAATACTATTATTATTATCGCTATAACTGTTATTATTATTCTTGTTACTATTATTATTATCCCTATTCCTCTTGTCTTTCTCCTTATAACTATTATTATTATCGCTATAACTGTTATTATTATCCTTATTACTATTATTATTATCGCTATAACTGTTATTATTATTCTTATTACTATTACTATTATCCCTATTCCTCTTGTCTTTATCCTTATAACTATTATTATTATCCTTTTTATTATTATTATTATCGCTATAACTGTTATTATTATCCTTATTACTATTATTATTATCGCTATAACTGTTATTATTATGCTTATTCTATTGTTACTATCCCTATTACTCTTGTCTATATCCTTATAACTATTATTATTATCCTTATTACTATTATTATTATCGCTATAACTGTTATTATTATTCTTGTTACTATTATTACTGTCCGTATTACTCTTGCCTTTATCCTTAATACTATTATTATTATCCTTATTATTATATTATTATTATCCTTATTACTATTATTATTATCGCTATAACTGTTATTATTATTCTTATTACTATTACTATTATCCCCATTCCCCTTGTCTTTATCCTTATAACTATTATTATTATCCTTATTATTATTATTATTATCGCTATAACTGTTATTATTATCCTTATTACTATTATTATTATCGCTATAACTGTTATTATTATGCTTATTCTATTGTTACTATCCCTATTACTCTTGTCTATATCCTTATAACTATTATTATTATCCTTATTACTATTATTATTATCGCTATAACTGTTATTATTATTCATGTTACGACTATTACTGTCCGTATTACTCTTGCCTTTATCCTTAATACTATTATTATTATCGCTATAACTGTTATTATTATTCTTATTACTATTACTATTATCCCCATTCCCCTTGTCTTTATCCTTATAACTATTATTATTATCCTTATTATTATTATTATTATCGCTATAACTGTTATTATTATCCTTATTACTATTATTATTATCGCTATAACTGTTATTATTATGCTTATTCTATTGTTACTATCCCTATTACTCTTGTCTATATCCTTATAACTATTATTATTATCCTTATTACTATTATTATTATCGCTATAACTGTTATTATTATTCTTGTTACTATTATTACTGTCCGTATTACTCTTGCCTTTATCCTTAATACTATTATTATTATCCTTATTATTATTATTATCGCTATAACTGTTATTATTATCCTTATTACTATTATTATTATCGCTATAACTGTTATTATTATTCTTGTTACTATTATTACTGTCCGTATTACTCTTGCCTTTATCCTTAATACTATTATTATTATCGCTATAACTGTTATTATTATTCTTGTTACTATTATTATTATCCCTATTCCTCTTGTCTTTCTCATTATAACTATTATTATTATTGCTATAACTGTTATTATTATCCTTAATACTATTATTATTATCGCTATAACTGTTATTATTATGCTTATTCTATTGTTACTATCATTATTACTCTTGTCTATATCCTTATAACTATTATTATTATCCTTATTACTATTATTATTATCGCTATAAACTGTTATTATTATTCTTGTTACTATTATTACTGTCCGTATTACTCTTGCCTTCATCGTTGATACTATTATTATTATCGCCATAACTGTTATTATTATTCTTATTACTATTACTATTATCCCCATTCCTCTTGTCTTTATCCTTATAACTATTATTATTATCCTTATTATTATTATTATTATCGCTATAACTGTTATTATTATGCTTATTACTATTATTATTATCGCTATAACTGTTATTATTATGCTTATTCTATTGTTACTATCCCTATTACTCTTGTCTATATCCTTATAACTATTATTATTATCCTTATTACTATTATTATTATCGCTATAAACTGTTATTATTATTCTTGTTACTATTATTACTGTCCGTATTACTCTTGCCTTCATCGTTGATACTATTATTATTATCGCTATAACTGTTATTATTATTCTTATTACTATTACTATTATCCCCATTCCTCTTGTCTTTATCCTTATAACTATTATTATTATCCTTATTATTATTTATTATCGCTATAACTGTTATTATTATGCTTATTACTATTATTATTATCGCTATAACTGTTATTATTATGCTTATTCTATTGTTACTATCCCTATTACTCTTGTCTATATCCTTATAACTATTATTATTATCCTTATTACTATTATTATTATCGCTATAACTGTTATTATTATTCTTGTTACTATTATTACTGTCCGTATTACTCTTGCCTTTATCCTTAATACTATTATTATTATCCTTATTATTATTATTATCGCTAATAACTGTTATTATTATCCTTATTACTATTATTATTATCGCTATAACTGTTATTATTATTCTTGTTACTATTATTACTGTCCGTATTACTCTTGCCTTTATCCTTAATACTATTATTATTATCGCTATAACTGTTATTATTATTCTTGTTACTATTATTATTATCCCTATTCCTCTTGTCTTTCTCATTATAACTATTATTATTATTGCTATAACTGTTATTATTATCCTTAATACTATTATTATTATCGCTATAACTGTTATTATTATGCTTATTCTATTGTTACTATCCCTATTACTCTTGTCTATATCCTTATAACTATTAATTATTATCCTTATTACTATTATTATTATCGCTATAACTGTTATTATTATTCTTATTACTATTACTATTATCCCCATTCCTCTTGTCTTTATCCTTATAGCTATTATTATTATCCTTATATTATTATTATTATCGCTATAACTGTTATTATTATCCTCATTACTATTATTATTATCGCTATAACTGTTATTATTATGCTTATTCTATTGTTACTATCCCTATTACTCTTGTCTATATCCTTATAACTATTATTATTATCCTTATTACTATTATTATTATCGCTATAACTGTTATTATTATGCTTATTCTATTGTTACTATCATTATTACTCTTGTCTATATCCTTATAACTATTATTATATCCTTATTACTATTATTATTATCGCTATAACTGTTATTATTATTCTTGTTACTATTATTACTGTCCGTATTACTCTTGCCTTCATCGTTGATACTATTATTATTATCGCCATAACTGTTATTATTATTCTTATTACTATTACTATTATCCCCATTCCTCTTTTCTTTATCCTTATAACTATTATTATTATCCTTATTATTATTATTATTATCGCTATAACTGTTATTATTATGCTTATTACTATTATTATTATCGCTATAACTGTTATTATTATGCTTATTCTATTGTTACTATCCCTATTACTCTTGTCTATATCCTTATAACTATTATTATTATCGCTATAACTGTTATTATTATGCTTATTCTATTGTTACTTTCCCTATTACTCTTGTCTATATCCTTATAACTATTATTATTATCCTTATTACTATTATTATTATCGCTATAACTGTTATTATTATTCTTGTTACTATTATTACTGTCCGTATTACTCTTGCCTTCATCGTTGATACTATTATTATTATCGCTATAACTGTTATTATTATTCTTATTACTATTACTATTATCCCCATTCCTCTTGTCTTTATCCTTATAACTATTATTATTATCCTTATTATTATTATTATTATCGCTATAACTGTTATTATTATGCTTATTACTATTATTATTATCGCTATAACTGTTATTATTATGCTTATTCTATTGTTACTATCCCTATTACTCTTGTCTATATCCTTATAACTATTATTATTATCCTTATTACTATTATTATTATCGCTATAACTGTTATTATTATTCTTGTTACTATTATTACTGTCCGTATTACTCTTGCCTTTATCCTTAATACTATTATTATTATCCTTATTATTATTATTATTATTATTATTATCGCTATAACTGTTATTATTATCCTTATTACTATTATTATTATCGCTATAACTGTTATTATTATTCTTGTTACTATTATTACTGTCCGTATTACTCTTGCCTTTATCCTTAATACTATTATTATTATCGCTATAACTGTTATTATTATTCTTGTTACTTTATTATTATCCCTATTCCTCTTGTCTTTCTCATTATAACTATTATTATTATTGCTATAACTGTTATTATTATCCTTAATACTATTATTATTATCGCTATAACTGTTATTATTATGCTTATTCTATTGTTACTATCCCTATTACTCTTGTCTATATCCTTATAACTATTATTATTATCCTTATTACTATTATTATTATCGCTTTAACTGTTATTATTATTCTTATTACTATTACTATTATCCCTATTCCTCTTGTCTTTATCCTTATAACTATTATTATTATTCTTATTATTATTATTATTATTATCGCTATAACTGTTACTATTATCCCTATTACTATTATTATTATCGCTATAACTGTTATTATTATTCTTATTACTATTACTATTATCCCTATTCCTCTTGTCTTTATCCTTACAACTATTATTATTATCCTCTTTATTATTATTATTATCGCTATAACTGTTATTATTATCCTTATTACTATTATTATTATCGCTATAACTGTTATTATTATGCTTATTCTATTGTTACTATCCCTAGTACTCTTGTCTATATCCTTATACCTATTATTATTATCCTTATTACTATTATTATTATCGCTCTAACTGTTATTATTATTCATGTTACTATTATTACTGTCCGTATTACTCTTGCCTTTATCCTTAATACTATTATTATTATCGCTATAACTGTTATTATTATTCTTGTTACTATTATTATTATCCCTATTCCTCTTGTCTTTCTCCTTATAACTATTATTATTATCGCTATAACTGTTATTATTATCCTTATTACTATTATTATTATCGCTATAACTGTTATTATTATTCTTATTACTATTACTATTATCCCTATTCCTCTTGTCTTTATCCTTATAACTATTATTATTATCCTTTTTATTATTATTATTATCGCTATAACTGTTATTATTATCCTTATTACTATTATTATTATCGCTATAACTGTTATTATTATGCTTATTCTATTGTTACTATCCCTATTACTCTTGTCTATATCCTTATAACTATTATTATTATCCTTATTACTATTATTATTATCGCTATAACTGTTATTATTATTCTTGTTACTATTATTACTGTCCGTATTACTCTTGCCTTTATCCTTAATACTATTATTATTATCCTTATTATTATTATTATTATTATCCTTATTACTATTATTATTATCGCTATAACTGTTATTATTATTCTTATTACTATTACTATTATCCCCATTCCCCTTGTCTTTATCCTTATAACTATTATTATTATCCTTATTATTATTATTATTATCGCTATAACTGTTATTATTATCCTTATTACTATTATTATTATCGCTATAACTGTTATTATTATGCTTATTCTATTGTTACTATCCCTATTACTCTTGTATATATCCTTATAACTATTATTATTATCCTTATTACTATTATTATTATCGCTATAACTGTTATTATTATTCATGTTACGACTATTACTGTCCGTATTACTCTTGCCTTTATCCTTAATACTATTATTATTATCGCTATAACTGTTATTATTATTCTTATTACTATTACTATTATCCCCATTCCCCTTGTCTTTATCCTTATAACTATTATTATTATCCTTATTATTATTATTATTATCGCTATAACTGTTATTATTATCCTTATTACTATTATTATTATCGCTATAACTGTTATTATTATGCTTATTCTATTGTTACTATCCCTATTACTCTTGTCTATATCCTTATAACTATTATTATTATCCTTATTACTATTATTATTATCGCTATAACTGTTATTATTATTCTTGTTACTATTATTACTGTCCGTATTACTCTTGCCTTCATCGTTGATACTATTATTATTATCGCTATAACTGTTATTATTATTCTTATTACTATTACTATTATCCCCATTCCTCTTGTCTTTATCCTTATAACTATTATTATTATCCTTATTATTATTATTATTATCGCTATAACTGTTATTATTATGCTTATTACTATTATTATTATCGCTATAACTGTTATTATTATGCTTATTCTATTGTTACTATCCCTATTACTCTTGTCTATATCCTTATAACTATTATTATTATCCTTATTACTATTATTATTATCGCTATAACTGTTATTATTATTCTTGTTACTATTATTACTGTCCGTATTACTCTTGCCTTTATCCTTAATACTATTATTATTATCCTTATTATTATTATTATCGCTATAACTGTTATTATTATCCTTATTACTATTATTATTATCGCTATAACTGTTATTATTATTCTTGTTACTATTATTACTGTCCGTATTACTCTTGCCTTTATCCTTAATACTATTATTATTATCGCTATAACTGTTATTATTATTCTTGTTACTATTATTATTATCCCTATTCCTCTTGTCTTTCTCATTATAACTATTATTATTATTGCTATAACTGTTATTATTATCCTTAATACTATTATTATTATCGCTATAACTGTTATTATTATGCTTATTCTATTGTTACTATCCCTATTACTCTTGTCTATATCCTTATAACTATTATTATTATCCTTATTACTATTATTATTATCGCTATAACTGTTATTATTATTCTTATTACTATTACTATTATCCCCATTCCTCTTGTCTTTATCCTTATAGCTATTATTATTATCCTTATTATTATTATTATTATCGCTATAACTGTTATTATTATCCTCATTACTATTATTATTATCGCTATAACTGTTATTATTATGCTTATTCTATTGTTACTATCCCTATTACTCTTGTCTATATCCTTATAACTATTATTATTATCCTTATTACTATTATTATTATCGCTATAACTGTTATTATTATGCTTATTCTATTGTTACTATCATTATTACTCTTGTCTATATCCTTATAACTATTATTATTATCCTTATTACTATTATTATTATCGCTATAACTGTTATTATTATTCTTGTTACTATTATTACTGTCCGTATTACTCTTGCCTTCATCGTTGATACTATTATTATTATCGCTATAACTGTTATTATTATTCTTATTACTATTACTATTATCCCCATTCCTCTTGTCTTTATCCTTATAACTATTATTATTATCCTTATTATTATTATTATTATCGCTATAACTGTTATTATTATGCTTATTACTATTATTATTATCGCTATAACTGTTATTATTATGCTTATTCTATTGTTACTATCCCTATTACTCTTGTCTATATCCTTATAACTATTATTATTATCCTTATTACTATTATTATTATCGCTATAACTGTTATTATTATTCTTGTTACTATTATTACTGTCCGTATTACTCTTGCCTTTATCCTTAATACTATTATTATTATCCTTATTATTATTATTATTATTATTATTATCGCTATAACTGTTATTATTATCCTTATTACTATTATTATTATCGCTATAACTGTTATTATTATTCTTGTTACTATTATTACTGTCCGTATTACTCTTGCCTTTATCCTTAATACTATTATTATTATCGCTATAACTGTTATTATTATTCTTGTTACTATTATTATTATCCCTATTCCTCTTGTCTTTCTCATTATAACTATTATTATTATTGCTATAACTGTTATTATTATCCTTAATACTATTATTGTTATCGCTATAACTGTTATTATTATGCTTATTCTATTGTTACTATCCCTATTACTCTTGTCTATATCCTTATAACTATTATTATTATCCTTATTACTATTATTATTATCGCTATAACTGTTATTATTTTTCTTGTTACTATTATTACTGTCCGTATTACTCTTGCCTTCATCGTTAATACTATTATTATTATCGCAATAACTGTTATTATTATTCTTGTTACTATTATTATTATCCCTATTCCTCTTGTCTTTATCCTTATAACTATTATTATTATCCTTATTATTATTATTATTATTATTATCGCAATAACTGTTATTATTATTCTTGTTACTATTATTATTATCGCTATAACTGTTATTATTATTCTTATTACTATTACTATTATCCCTATTCCTCTTGTCTTTATCCTTATAACTATTATTATTATTCTTATTATTATTATTATTATTATCGCTATAACTGTTACTATTATCCTTATTACTATTATTATTATCGCTATAACTGTTATTATTATTCTTATTACTATTACTATTATCCCTATTCCTCTTGTCTTTATCCTTACAACTATTATTATTATCCTCTTTATTATTATTATTATCGCTATAACTGTTATTATTATCCTTATTACTATTATTATTATCGCTATAACTGTTATTATTATGCTTATTCTATTGTTACTATCCCTATTACTCTTGTCTATATCCTTATAACTATTATTATTATCCTTATTACTATTATTATTATCGCTCTAACTGTTATTATTATTCATGTTACTATTATTACTGTCCGTATTACTCTTGCCTTTATCCTTAATACTATTATTATTATCGCTATAACTGTTATTATTATTCTTATTACTATTACAATTATCCCTATT
Source organism: Megachile ligniseca (assembly GCA_945859555.1). Lineage (NCBI taxonomy): Eukaryota > Metazoa > Arthropoda > Insecta > Hymenoptera > Megachilidae > Megachile > Megachile ligniseca. The sequence continues at coordinate 23,256 of CAMAOC010000286.1, forward strand.
CCTCTTGTCTTTATCCTTATAACTATTATTATTATCCTTATTATTATTATTATTATTATTATTATCGCTATAACTATTATTATTATCCTCATTACTATTATTATTATCGCTATAACTGTTATTATTATGCTTATTCTATTGTTACTATCCCTATTACTCTTGTCTATATCCTTATAACTATTATTATTATTCTTATTACTATTATTATTATCGCTATAACTGTTATTATTATTCTTGTTACTATTATTACTGTCCGTATTACTCTTGCCTTCATCGTTGATACTATTATTATTATCGCTATAACTGTTATTATTATTCTTATTACTATTACTATTATCCCCATTCCTCATGTCTTTATCCTTATAACTATTATTATTATCCTTATTATTATTATTATTATCGCTATAACTGTTATTATTATGCTTATTACTATTATTATTATCGCTATAACTGTTATTATTATGCTTATTCTATTGTTACTATCCCTATTACTCTTGTCTATATCCTTATAACTATTATTATTATCCTTATTACTATTATTATTATCGCTATAACTGTTATTATTATTCTTGTTACTATTATTACTGTCCGTATTACTCTTGCCTTTATCCTTAATACTATTATTATTATCCTTATTATTATTATTATTATTATTATTATCGCTATAACTGTTATTATTATCCTTATTACTATTATTATTATCGCTATAACTGTTATTATTATTCTTGTTACTATTATTACTGTCCGTATTACTCTTGCCTTTATCCTTAATACTATTATTATTATCGCTATAACTGTTATTATTATTCTTGTTACTATTATTATTATCCCTATTCCTCTTGTCTTTCTCATTATAACTATTATTATTATTGCTATAACTGTTATTATTATCCTTAATACTATTATTGTTATCGCTATAACTGTTATTATTATGCTTATTCTATTGTTACTATCCCTATTACTCTTGTCTATATCCTTATAACTATTATTATTATCCTTATTACTATTATTATTATCGTTATAACTGTTATTATTTTTCTTGTTACTATTATTACTGTCCGTATTACTCTTGCCTTCATCGTTAATACTATTATTATTATCGCAATAACTGTTATTATTATTCTTGTTACTATTATTATTATCCCTATTCCTCTTGTCTTTATCCTTATAACTATTATTATTATCCTTATTATTATTATTATTATTATTATCGCAATAACTGTTATTATTATTCTTGTTACTATTATTATTATCGCTATAACTGTTATTATTATTCTTATTACTATTACTATTATCCCTATTCCTCTTGTCTTTATCCTTATAACTATTATTATTATTCTTATTATTATTATTATTATTATCGCTATAACTGTTACTATTATCCTTATTACTATTATTATTATCGCTATAACTGTTATTATTATTCTTATTACTATTACTATTATCCCTATTCCTCTTGTCTTTATCCTTACAACTATTATTATTATCCTCTTTATTATTATTATTATCGCTATAACTGTTATTATTATCCTTATTACTATTATTATTATCGCTATAACTGTTATTATTATGCTTATTCTATTGTTACTATCCCTATTACTCTTGTCTATATCCTTATAACTATTATTATTATCCTTATTACTATTATTATTATCGCTCTAACTGTTATTATTATTCATGTTACTATTATTACTGTCCGTATTACTCTTGCCTTTATCCTTAATACTATTATTATTATCGCTATAACTGTTATTATTATTCTTATTACTATTACTATTATCCCTATTCCTCTTGTCTTTATCCTTATAACTATTATTATTATCCTTATTATTATTATTATTATTATTATTATCGCTATAACTATTATTATTATCCTTATTACTATTATTATTATCGCTATAACTGTTGTTATTATTCTTGTGACTATTATTACTGTCCGTATTACTCTTGCCTTTATCCGTAATACTATTATTATTATCCTTATTACTATTATTATTATCGCTATAACTGTTATTATTATGCTTATTCTATTGTTACTATCCCTATTACTCTTGTCTATATCCTTATAACTATTATTATTATCCTTATTACTATTATTATTATCGCTATAACTGTTATTATTATTCTTGTTACTATTATTACTGTCCGTATTACTCTTGCCTTTATCCTTAATACTACTATTATTATCCTTATTATTATTATTATCGCTATAACTGTTATTATTATCCTTATTACTATTATTATTATCGCTATAACTGTTATTATTATTCTTGTTACTATTATTACTGTCCGTATTACTCTTGCCTTTATCCTTAATACTATTATTATTATCGCTATAACTGTTATTATTATTCTTGTTACTATTATTATTATCCCTATTCCTCTTGTCTTTCTCATTATAACTATTATTATTATTGCTATAACTGTTATTATTATCCTTAATACTATTATTATTATCGCTATAACTGTTATTATTATGCTTATTCTATTGTTACTATCCCTATTACTCTTGTCTATATCCTTATAACTATTATTATTATCCTTATTACTATTATTATTATCGCTATAACTGTTATTATTATTCTTATTACTATTACTATTATCCCCATTCCTCTTGTCTTTATCCTTATAACTATTATTATTATCCTTATTATTATTATTATTATCGCTATAACTGTTATTATTATGCTTATTACTATTATTATTATCGCTATAACTGTTATTATTATGCTTATTCTATTGTTACTATCCCTATTACTCATGTCTATATCCTTATAACTATTATTATTATCCTTATTACTATTATTGTTATCGCTATAACTGTTATTATTATTCTTGTTACTATTATTACTGTCCGTATTACTCTTGCCTTTATCCTTAATACTATTATTATTATCCTTATTATTATTATTATTATTATTATTATCGCTATAACTGTTATTATTATCCTTATTACTATTATTATTATCGCTATAACTGTTATTATTATTCTTGTTACTATTATTACTGTCCGTATTACTCTTGCCTTTATCCTTAATACTATTATTATTATCGCTATAACTGTTATTATTATTCTTGTTACTATTATTATTATCCCTATTCCTCTTGTCTTTCTCATTATAACTATTATTATTATTGCTATAACTGTTATTATTATCCTTAATACTATTATTGTTATCGCTATAACTGTTATTATTATGCTTATTCTATTGTTACTATCCCTATTACTCTTGTCTATATCCTTATAACTATTATTATTATCCTTATTACTATTATTATTATCGTTATAACTGTTATTATTTTTCTTGTTACTATTATTACTGTCCGTATTACTCTTGCCTTCATCGTTAATACTATTATTATTATCGCAATAACTGTTATTATTATTCTTGTTACTATTATTATTATCCCTATTCCTCTTGTCTTTATCCTTATAACTATTATTATTATCCTTATTATTATTATTATTATTATTATCGCAATAACTGTTATTATTATTCTTGTTACTATTATTATTATCGCTATAACTGTTATTATTATTCTTATTACTATTACTATTATCCCTATTCCTCTTGTCTTTATCCTTATAACTATTATTATTATTCTTATTATTATTATTATTATTATCGCTATAACTGTTACTATTATCCTTATTACTATTATTATTATCGCTATAACTGTTATTATTATTCTTATTACTATTACTATTATCCCTATTCCTCTTGTCTTTATCCTTACAACTATTATTATTATCCTCTTTATTATTATTATTATCGCTATAACTGTTATTATTATCCTTATTACTATTATTATTATCGCTATAACTGTTATTATTATGCTTATTCTATTGTTACTATCCCTATTACTCTTGTCTATATCCTTATAACTATTATTATTATCCTTATTACTATTATTATTATCGCTCTAACTGTTATTATTATTCATGTTACTATTATTACTGTCCGTATTACTCTTGCCTTTATCCTTAATACTATTATTATTATCGCTATAACTGTTATTATTATTCTTATTACTATTACTATTATCCCTATTCCTCTTGTCTTTATCCTTATAACTATTATTATTATCCTTATTATTATTATTATTATTATTATTATCGCTATAACTATTATTATTATCCTTATTACTATTATTATTATCGCTATAACTGTTGTTATTATTCTTGTGACTATTATTACTGTCCGTATTACTCTTGCCTTTATCCGTAATACTATTATTATTATCCTTATTACTATTATTATTATCGCTATAACTGTTATTATTATGCTTATTCTATTGTTACTATCCCTATTACTCTTGTCTATATCCTTATAACTATTATTATTATCCTTATTACTATTATTATTATCGCTATAACTGTTATTATTATTCTTGTTACTATTATTACTGTCCGTATTACTCTTGCCTTTATCCTTAATACTACTATTATTATCCTTATTATTATTATTATCGCTATAACTGTTATTATTATCCTTATTACTATTATTATTATCGCTATAACTGTTATTATTATTCTTGTTACTATTATTACTGTCCGTATTACTCTTGCCTTTATCCTTAATACTATTATTATTATCGCTATAACTGTTATTATTATTCTTGTTACTATTATTATTATCCCTATTCCTCTTGTCTTTCTCATTATAACTATTATTATTATTGCTATAACTGTTATTATTATCCTTAATACTATTATTATTATCGCTATAACTGTTATTATTATGCTTATTCTATTGTTACTATCCCTATTACTCTTGTCTATATCCTTATAACTATTATTATTATCCTTATTACTATTATTATTATCGCTATAACTGTTATTATTATTCTTATTACTATTACTATTATCCCCATTCCTCTTGTCTTTATCCTTATAACTATTATTATTATCCTTATTATTATTATTATTATCGCTATAACTGTTATTATTATGCTTATTACTATTATTATTATCGCTATAACTGTTATTATTATGCTTATTCTATTGTTACTATCCCTATTACTCATGTCTATATCCTTATAACTATTATTATTATCCTTATTACTATTATTGTTATCGCTATAACTGTTATTATTATTCTTGTTACTATTATTACTGTCCGTATTACTCTTGCCTTTATCCTTAATACTATTATTATTATCCTTATTATTATTATTATTATTATTATTATCGCTATAACTGTTATTATTATCCTTATTACTATTATTATTATCGCTATAACTGTTATTATTATTCTTGTTACTATTATTACTGTCCGTATTACTCTTGCCTTTATCCTTAATACTATTATTATTATCGCTATAACTGTTATTATTATTCTTGTTACTATTATTATTATCCCTATTCCTCTTGTCTTTCTCATTATAACTATTATTATTATTGCTATAACTGTTATTATTATCCTTAATACTATTATTATTATCGCTATAACTGTTATTATTATGCTTATTCTATTGTTACTATCCCTATTACTCTTGTCTATATCCTTATAACTATTATTATTATCCTTATTACTATTATTATTATCGCTTTAACTGTTATTATTATTCTTATTACTATTACTATTATCCCTATTCCTCTTGTCTTTATCCTTATAACTATTATTATTATTCTTATTATTATTATTATTATTATCGCTATAACTGTTACTATTATCCCTATTACTATTATTATTATCGCTATAACTGTTATTATTATTCTTATTACTATTACTATTATCCCTATTCCTCTTGTCTTTATCCTTACAACTATTATTATTATCCTCTTTATTATTATTATTATCGCTATAACTGTTATTATTATCCTTATTACTATTATTATTATCGCTATAACTGTTATTATTATGCTTATTCTATTGTTACTATCCCTATTACTCTTGTCTATATCCTTATAACTATTATTATTATCCTTATTACTATTATTATTATCGCTCTAACTGTTATTATTATTCATGTTACTATTATTACTGTCCGTATTACTCTTGCCTTTATCCTTAATACTATTATTATTATCGCTATAACTGTTATTATTATTCTTGTTACTATTATTATTATCCCTATTCCTCTTGTCTTTCTCCTTATAACTATTATTATTATCGCTATAACTGTTATTATTATCCTTATTACTATTATTATTATCGCTATAACTGTTATTATTATTCTTATTACTATTACTGTTATCCCTATTCCTCTTGTCTTTATCCTTATAACTATTATTATTATCCTTTTTATTATTATTATTATCGCTATAACTGTTATTATTATCCTTATTACTATTATTATTATCGCTATAACTGTTATTATTATGCTTATTCTATTGTTACTATCCCTATTACTCTTGTCTATATCCTTATAACTATTATTATTATCCTTATTACTATTATTATTATCGCTATAACTGTTATTATTATTCTTGTTACTATTATTACTGTCCGTATTACTCTTGCCTTTATCCTTAATACTATTATTATTATCCTTATTATTATTATTATCGCTATAACTGTTATTATTATCCTTATTACTATTATTATTATCGCTATAACTGTTATTATTATGCTTATTCTATTGTTACTATCCCTATTACTCTTGTCTATATCCTTATAACTATTATTATTATGCTTATAACTATTATTATTATCGCTATAACTGTTATTATTATCCTTAATACTATTATTATTATCGCTATAACTGTTATTATTATCCTTATTACTATTATTATTATCGCTATAACTGTTATTATTATGCTTATTCTATTGTTACTATCCCTATTACTCTTGTCTATATCCTTATAACTATTATTATTATGCTTATAACTATTATTATTATCGCTATAACTGTTATTATTATCCTTAATACTATTATTATTATCGCTATAACTGCTATTATTATTCTTATTACTATTACTATTATCGCTATAACTGTTAGTATCATGCTTATTCTATTGTTACTATCCCTATTACTCTTGTCTATATCCTTATAACTATTATTATTATCCTTATTACTATTATTATTATCGCTATAACTGTTATTATTATTCATGTTACTATTATTACTGTCCGTATTACTAGTGCCTCTATCCTTAATACTATTATTATTATACTTATTATTATTATTATTATCGCTATAACTGTTATTATTATCCTTATTACTATTATTATTATCGCTATAACTGTTATTATTATGCTTATTCTATTGTTACTATCCCTATTACTCTTGTCTATATCCTTATAACTATTATTATTATCCTTATTACTATTATTATTATCGCTATAACTGTTATTATTATTCTTGTTACTATTATTACTGTCCGTATTACTCTTGCCTTTATCCTTAATACCATTATTATTATCGCTATAACTGTTATTATTATTCTTGTTACTATTATTATTATCCCTATTCCTCTTGTCTTTCTCATTATAACTATTATTATTATTGCTATAACTGTTATTATTATCCTTAATACTATTATTATTATCGCTATAACTGTTATTATTATGCTTATTCTATTGTTACTATCCCTATTACTCTTGTCTATATCCTTATAACTATTATTATTATCCTTATTTCTATTATTATTATCGCTATAACTGTTATTATTATTCTTATTACTATTACTATTATCCCCATTCCTCTTGTCTTTATCCTTATAGCTATTATTATTATCCTTATTATTATTATTATTATCGCTATAACTGTTATTATTATCCTTATTACTATTATTATTATCGCTATAACTGTTATTATTATGCTTATTCTATTGTTACTATCCCTATTACTCTTGTCTATATCCTTATATCTATTATTATTATCCTTATTACTATTATTATTATCGCTATAACTGTTATTATTATTCTTATTACTATTACTATTATCCCCATTCCTCTTGTCTTTATCCTTATAGCTATTATTATTATCCTTATTATTATTATTATTATCGCTATAACTGTTATTATTATCCTTATTACTATTATTATTATCGCTATAACTGTTATTATTATGCTTATTCTATTGTTACTATCCCTATTACTCTTGTCTATATCCTTATAACTATTATTATTATCCTTATTACTATTATTATTATCGCTATAACTGTTATTATTATTCTTGTTACTATTATTACTGTCCGTATTACTCTTGTCTATATCCTTATAACTATTATTATTATCCTTATTACTATTATTATTATCGCTATAACTGTTATTATTATTCATGTTACTATTATTACTGTCCGTATTACTAGTGCCTTTATCCTTAATACTATTATTATTATCCTTATTATTATTATTATTATCGCTATAACTGTTATTATTATACTTATTACTATTATTATTATCGCTATAACTGTTATTATTATGCTTATTCTATTGTTACTATCCCTATTACTCTTGTCTATATCCTTATAACTATTATTATTATCCTCTTTATTATTATTATTATCGCTATAACTGTTATTATTATCCTTATTACTATTATTATTATCGCTATAACTGTTATTATTATGCTTATTCTATTGTTAATATCCCTATTACTCTTGTCTATATCCTTATAACTATTATTATTATCCTTATTACTATTATTATTATCGCTATAACTGTTATTATTATTCTTGTTACTATTATTACTGTCCGTATTACTCTTGCCTTTATCCTTAATACTATTATTATTATCCTTATTATTATTATTATTATTATCCTTATTATTATTATTATTATCGCTATAACTGTTATTATTATCCTTATTACTATTATTATTATCGCTATAACTGTTATTATTATGCTTATTCTATTGTTACTATCCCTATTACTCTTGTCTATATCCTTATAACTAATATTATTATCCTTATTACTATTATTATTATCGCTATAACTGTTATTATTATTCATGTTACTACTATTACTGTCCGTATTACTCTTGCCTTTATCCTTAATACTATTATTATTATCGCTATAACTCTTATTATTATTCTTGTTACTATTATTATTATCCCTATTCCTCTTGTCTTTCTCCTTATAACTGTTATTATTATTATCGCTATAACTGTTATTATTATCCTTAATACTATTATTATTATCGCTATAACTGTTATTATTATTCTTATTACTATTATTATTATCGCTATAACTGTTATTGTTATGCTTATTCTATTGTTACTATCCCTATTACTCTTGTCTATATCCTTATAACTATTATTATTATCCTTATTACTATTATTATTATCGCTATAACTGTTGTTATTATTCTTGTGACTATTATTACTGTCCGTATTACTCTTGCCTTTATCCTTAATACTATTATTATTATCGCTATAACTGTTATTATTATCCTTATTACTATTATTATTATCGCTATAACTGTTATTATTATTCTTATTACTATTACTATTATCCCCATTCCTCTTGTCTTTATCCTTATAACTATTATTATTATCCTTATTATTATTATTATTATCGCTATAACTGTTATTATTATACTTATTACTATTATTATTATCGCTATAACTCTTATTATTATGCTTATTCTATTGTTACTATCCCTATTACTCTTGTCTATATCCTTATAACTATTATTATTATCCTCTTTATTATTATTATTATCGCTATAACTGTTATTATTATCCTTAATACTATTATTATTATCGCTATAACTGTTATTATTATGCTTATTCTATTGTTAATATCCCTATTACTCTTGTCTATATCCTTATAACTATTATTATTATCCTTATTACTATTATTATTATCGCTATAACTGTTATTATTATTCTTGTTACTATTATTACTGTCCGTATTACTCTTGCCTTTATCCTTAATACTATTATTATTATCCTTATTATTATTATTATTATTATCCTTATTATTATTATTATTATCGCTATAACTGTTATTATTATCCTTATTACTATTATTATTATCGCTATAACTGTTATTATTATGCTTATTCTATTGTTACTATCCCTATTACTCTTGTCTATATCCTTATAACTAATATTATTATCCTTATTACTATTATTATTATCGCTATAACTGTTATTATTATTCATGTTACTACTATTACTGTCCGTATTACTCTTGCCTTTATCCTTAATACTATTATTATTATCGCTATAACTCTTATTATTATTCTTGTTACTATTATTATTATCCCTATTCCTCTTGTCTTTCTCCTTATAACTGTTATTATTATTATCGCTATAACTGTTATTATTATCCTTAATACTATTATTATTATCGCTATAACTGTTATTATTATTCTTATTACTATTATTATTATCGCTATAACTGTTATTGTTATGCTTATTCTATTGTTACTATCCCTATTACTCTTGTCTATATCCTTATAACTATTATTATTATCCTTATTACTATTATTATTATCGCTATAACTGTTGTTATTATTCTTGTGACTATTATTACTGTCCGTATTACTCTTGCCTTTATCCTTAATACTATTATTATTATCGCTATAACTGTTATTATTATCCTTATTACTATTATTATTATCGCTATAACTGTTATTATTATTCTTATTACTATTACTATTATCCCCATTCCTCTTGTCTTTATCCTTATAACTATTATTATTATCCTCTTTATTATTATTATTATCGCTATAACTGTTATTATTATCCTTATTACTATTATTATTATCGCTATAACTGTTATTATTATGCTTATTCTATTGTTACTATCCCTACTACTCTTGTCTATATCCTTATAACTATTATTATTATCCTTATTACTATTATTATTATCGCTATAACTGTTATTATTATTCTTGTTACTATTATTACTGTCCGTATTACTCTTGCCTTTATCCTTAAAACTATTATTATTATCCTTATTATTATTATTATAATTATCATTATTACTATTATTATTATCGCTATAACTGTTGTTATTATTCTTATTACTATTACTATTATCCCCATTCCCCTTGTCTTTATCCTTATAACTGTTATTATTATCCTTATTACTATTATTATTATCGCTATAACTGTTATTATTATGCTTATTCTATTGTTACTATCCCTATTACTCTTGTCTATATCCTTATAACTATTATTATTATCCTTATTACTATTATTATTATCGCTATAACTGTTATTATTATTCTTGTTACTATTATTACTGTCCGTATTACTCTTGCCTTTATCCTTAATACTATTATTATTATCCTTATTATTATTATTATTATTATCCTTATTACTATTATTATTATCGCTATAACTGTTGTTATTATTCTTATTACTATTACTATTATCCCCATTCCCCTTGTCTTTATCCTTATAACTATTATTATTATCCTTATTATTATTATTATTATCGCTATAACTGTTATTATTATCCTTATTACTATTATTATTATCGCTATAACTGTTATTATTATGCTTATTCTATTGTTACTATCCCTATTACTCTTGTCTATATCCTTATAACTATTATTATTATCCTTATTACTATTATTATTATCGCTATAACTGTTATTATTATTCTTGTTACTATTATTACTGTCCTTATTACTCTTGCCTTTATCCTTAATACTATTATTATTATCGCTACAACTGTTATTATTATCCTTATTACTATTATTATTATCGCTATAACTGTTATTATTATTCTTATTACTATTACTATTATCCCTATTCCTCTTGTCTTTATCCTTATAACTATTATTATTATCCTCTTTATTATTATTATAATCGCTATAACTGTTATTATTATCCTTATTACTATTATTATTATCGCTATAACTGTTATTATTATGCTTTTTTCTATTGTTAATATCCCTATTACTCTTGTCTATATCCTTATAACTATTATTATTATCCTTATTACTATTATTATTATCGCTATAACTGTTATTATTATTCTTGTTACTATTATTACTGTCCGTATTACTCTTGCCTTTATCCTTAATACTATTATTATTATCGCTATAACTGTTATTATTATTCTCGTTACTATTACTATTATCCCTATTCCTCTTGTCTTTATCCTTATAACTATTATTATTATCCTCTTTATTTTTATTATTATCGCTATAACTGTTATTATTATCCTTATTACTATTATTATTATCGCTATAACTGTTATTATTATGCTTATTCTATTATTACTATCCCTATTACTCTTTTCTATATCCTTATAACTATTATTATTATCCTTATTACTATTATTATTATCGCTATAACTGTTATTATTATTCTTGTTACTATTATTATTATCGCTATAACTGCTATTATTATTCTTATTACTATTACTATTATCGCTATAACTGTTAGTATCATGCTTATTCTATTGTTACTATCCCTATTACTCTTGTCTATATCCTTATAACTATTATTATTATCCTTATTACTATTATTATTATCGCTATAACTGTTATTATTATTCATGTTACTATTATTACTGTCCGTATTACTCTTGCCTTTATCCTTAATACTATTATTATTATCCTTATTATTATTATTATTATCGCTATAATTGTTATTATTATTCTTGTTACTATTATTGTTATCCCTATTCCTCTTTTCTTTCTCCTTATAACTATTATTATTATCCTTATTACTATTATTATTATCGCTATAACTGTTATTATTATTCATGTTACTATTATTATTGTCCGTATTACTAGTGCCTTTATCCTTAATACTATTATTATTATCCTTATTATTATTATTATTATCGCAATAACTGTTATTATTATCCTTATTACTATTATTATTATCGCTATAACTGTTATTATTATGCTTATTCTATTGTTACTATCCCTATTACTCTTGTCTATATCCTTATAACTATTATTATTATCCTTATTACTATTATTATTATCGCTATAACTGTTATTATTATTCTTATTACTATTACTATTATCCCTATTCCTCTTGTCTTTATCCTTATAACTATTATTATTATCCTTTTTATTATTATTATTATCGCTATAAGTGTTATTATTATCCTTATTACTATTATTATTATCGCTATAACTGTTATTCTTATGCTTATTCTATTGTTACTATCCCTATTACTCTTGTCTATATCCTTATAACTATTATTATTATCCTTATTACTATTATTATTATCGCTATAACTGTTGTTATTATTCTTGTTACTATTATTACTGTCCGTATTACTCTTACCTTTATCCTTAATACTATTATTATTATCGCTATAACTGTTATTATTATCCTTATTACTATTATTATTATCGCTATAACTGTTATTATTATTCTTATTACTATTACTATTATCCCTATTCCTCTTGTCTTTATCCTTATAACTATTATTATTATCCTCTTTATTATTATTATTATCGCTATAACTGTTATTATTATCCTTATTACTATTATTATTATCGCTATAACTGTTATTATTATGCTTATTCTATTGTTAATATCCCTACTACTCTTGTCTATATCCTTATAACTATTATTATTATCCTTATTACTATTATTATTATCGCTATAACTGTTATTATTATTCTTGTTACTATTATTACTGTCCGTATTACTCTTGCCTTTATCCTTAATACTATTATTATTATCGCTGTAACTGTTATTATTATTCTCGTTACTATTACTATTATCCCTATTCCTCTTGTCTTTATCCTTATAACTATTATTATTATCCTCTTTATTTTTATTATTATCGCTATAACTGTTATTATTATCCTTATTACTATTATTATTATCGCTATAACTGTTATTATTATGCTTATTCTATTGTTAATATCCCTACTACTCTTGTCTATATCCTTATAACTATTATTATTATCCTTATTACTATTATTATTATCGCTATAACTGTTATTATTATTCTTGTTACTATTATTACTGTCCGTATTACTCTTACCTTTATCCTTAATACTATTATTATTATCGCTATAACTGTTATTATTATGCTTATTCTATTATTACTATCCCTATTACTCTTTTCTATATCGTTATAACTATTATTATTATCCTTATTACTATTATTATTATCGCTATAACTGTTATTATTATCCTTATTACTATTATTATTATCGCTATAACTGTTATTATTATTCTTGTTACTATTATTACTGTCCGTATTACTCTTGCCTTTATCCTTAATACTATTATTATTATCCTTATTATTATTATTATTATTATCCTTATTACTATTATTATTATCGCTATAACTGTTGTTATTATTCTTATTACTATTACTATTATCCCCATTCCCCTTGTCTTTATCCTTATAACTGTTATTATTATCCTTATTACTATTATTATTATCGCTATAACTGTTATTATTATGCTTATTCTATTGTTACTATCCCTATTACTCTTGTCTATATCCTTATAACTATTATTATTATCCTTATTACTATTATTATTATCGCTATAACTGTTATTATTATTCTTGTTACTATTATTACTGTCCGTATTACTCTTGCCTTTATCCTTAATACTATTATTATTATCCTTATTATTATTATTATTATTATCCTTATTACTATTATTATTATCGCTATAACTGTTGTTATTATTCTTATTACTATTACTATTATCCCCATTCCCCTTGTCTTTATCCTTATAACTATTATTATTATCCTTATTATTATTATTATTATCGCTATAACTGTTATTATTATCCTTATTACTATTATTATTATCGCTATAACTGTTATTATTATGCTTATTCTATTGTTACTATCCCTATTACTCTTGTCTATATCCTTATAACTATTATTATTATCCTTATTACTATTATTATTATGGCTATAACTGTTATTATTATTCATGTTACTACTATTACTGTCCGTATTACTCTTGCCTTTATCCTTAATACTATTATTATTATCGCTATAACTGTTATTATAATTCTTGTTACTATTATTATTATCCCTATTCCTCTTGTCTTTCTCCTTATAACTATTATTATTATCGCTATAACTGTTATTATTATCCTTAATACTATTATTATTATCGCTATAACTGTTATTATTATTCTTATTACTATTATTATTATCGCTTTAACTGTTATTATTATTCTTATTACTATTACTATTATCCCTATTCCTCTTGTCTTTATCCTTATAACTATTATTATTATTCTTATTATTATTATTATTATTATCGCTATAACTGTTACTATTATCCTTATTACTATTATTATTATCGCTATAACTGTTATTATTATTCTTATTACTATTACTATTATCGCTTTAACTGTTATTATTATTCTTATTACTATTACTATTATCCCTATTCCTCTTGTCTTTATCCTTATAACTATTATTATTATTCTTATTATTATTATTATTATTATCGCTATAACTGTTACTATTATCCTTATTACTATTATTATTATCGCTATAACTGTTATTATTATTCATGTTACTACTATTACTGTCCGTATTACTCTTGCCTTTATCCTTAATGCTATTATTATTATCGCTATAACTGTTATTATTATTCTTGTTACTATTATTATTATCCCTATTCCTCTTGTCTTTCTCCTTATAACTATTATTATTATCGCTATAACTGTTATTATTATCCTTAATACTATTATTATTATCGCTATAACTGTTATTATTATTCTTATTACTATTATTATTATCGCTATAACTGTTATTATTATGCTTATTCTATTGTTACTATCCCTATTACTCTTGTCTATATCCTTATAACTATTATTATTATCCTTATTATTATTATTATTATCGCTATAACTGTTATTATTATGCTTATTACTATTATTATTATCGCTCTAACTGTTATTATTATTCATGTTACTATTATTACTGTCCGTATTACTCTTGCATTTATCCTTAATACTATTATTATTATCGCTATAACTGTTATTATTATTCTTATTACTATTACTATTATCCCTATTCCTCTTGTCTTTATCCTTATAACTATTATTATTATCCTTATTATTCTTATTATTATTATTATCGCTATAACTGTTATTATTATCCTTATTACTATTATTATTATCGCTATAACTGTTATTATTATGCATATTCTATTGTTACTATCCCTATTACTCTTGTCTATATCCTTATAACTATTATTATTATCCTTATTACTATTATTATTATCGCTATAACTGTTATTATTATTCTTATTACTATTACTATTATCCCCATTCCTCTTGTCTTTATCCTTATAACTATTATTATTATCCTTATTATTATTATTATTATCGCTATAACTGTTATTATTATGCTTATTACTATTATTATTATCGCTATAACTGTTATTATTATGCTTATTCTATTGTTACTATCCCTATTACTCTTGTCTATATCCTTATAACTATTATTATTATCCTTATTACTATTATTATTATCGCTATAACTGTTATTATTATTCTTGTTACTATTATTACTGTCCGTATTACTCTTGCCTTTATCCTTAATACTATTATTATTATCCTTATTATTATTATTATTATTATTATTATTATCGCTATAACTATTATTATTATCCTTATTACTATTATTATTATCGCTATAACTGTTGTTATTATTCTTGTGACTATTATTACTGTCCGTATTACTCTTGCCTTTGTCCGTAATACTATTATTATTATCGCTATAACTGTTATTATTATTCTTGTTACTATTATTATTATCCCTATTCCTCTTGTCTTTCTCCTTATAACTATTATTATTATCGCTATAACTGTTATTATTATTCTTATTACTATTACTATTATCCCTATTCCTCTTGTCTTTATCCTTATAACTATTATTATTATCCTTATTATTCTTATTATTATTATTATCGCTATAACTGTTATTATTATCCTTATTACTATTATTATTATCGCTATAACTGTTATTATTATGCTTATTCTATTGTTACTATCCCTATTACTCTTGTCTATATCCTTATAACTATTATTATTATCCTTATTACTATTATTATTATCGCTATAACTGTTATTATTATGCTTATTCTATTGTTACTATCCCTATTACTCTTGTCTATATCCTTATAACTATTATTATTATCCTTATTACTATTATTATTATCGCTATAACTGTTATTATTATTCTTGTTACTATTATTACTGTCCGTATTACTCTTGCCTTCATCGTTGATACTATTATTATTATCGCTATAACTGTTATTATTATTCTTATTACTATTACTATTATCCCCATTCCTCTTGTCTTTATCCTTATAACTATTATTATTATCCTTATTATTATTATTATTATCGCTATAACTGTTATTATTATGCTTATTACTATTATTATTATCGCTATAACTGTTATTATTATGCTTATTCTATTGTTACTATCCCTATTACTCTTGTCTATATCCTTATAACTGTTATTATTATGCTTATTACTATTATTATTATCGCTATAACTGTTATTATTATGCTTATTCTATTGTTACTATCCCTATTACTCTTGTCTATATCCTTATAACTATTATTATTATCCTTATTACTATTATTATTATCGCTATAACTGTTATTATTATTCTTGTTACTATTATTACTGTCCGTATTACTCTTGCCTTTATGCTTAATACTATTATTATTATCCTTATTATTATTATTATTATTATTATTATCGCTATAACTGTTATTATTATCCTTATTACTATTATTATTATCGCTATAACTGTTATTATTATGCTTATTCTATTGTTACTATCCCTATTACTCTTGTCTATATCCTTATAACTATTATTATTATCCTTATTACTATTATTATTATCGCTATAACTGTTATTATTATTCTTGTTACTATTATTACTGTCCGTATTACTCTTGACTTTATCCTTAATACTATTATTATTATCCTTATTATTATTATTATTATTATTATTATTATCGCTATAACTATTATTATTATCCTTATTACTATTATTATTATCGCTATAACTGTTGTTATTATTCTTGTGACTATTATTACTGTCCGTATTACTCTTGCCTTTATCCGTAATACTATTATTATTATCGCTATAACTGTTATTATTATTCTTGTTACTATTATTATTATCCCTATTCCTCTTGTCTTTCTCCTTATAACTATTATTATTATCGCTATAACTGTTATTATTATCCTTAATACTATTATTATTATCGCTATAGCTGTTATTATTATTCTTATTACTATTATTATTATCGCTTTAACTGTTATTATTATTCTTATTACTATTACTATTATCCCTATTCCTCTTGTCTTTATCCTTATAACTATTATTATTATTCTTATTATTAATATTATTATTATCGCTATAACTGTTACTATTATCCTTATTACTATTATTATTATCGCTATAACTGTTATTATTATTCTTATTACTATTACTATTATCCCTATTCCTCTTGTCTTTATCCTTACAACTATTATTATTATCCTCTTTATTATTATTATTATCGCTATAACTGTTATTATTATCCTTATTACTATTATTATTATCGCTATAACTGTTATTATTATGCTTATTCTATTGTTACTATCCCTATTACTCTTGTCTATATCCTTATAACTATTATTATTATCCTTATTACTATTATTATTATCGCTCTAACTGTTATTATTATTCATGTTACTATTATTACTGTCCGTATTACTCTTGCCTTTATCCTTAATACTATTATTATTATCGCTATAACTGTTATTATTATTCTTGTTACTATTATTATTATCCCTATTCCTCTTGTCTTTCTCCTTATAACTATTATTATTATCGCTATAACTGTTATTATTATCCTTATTACTATTATTATTATCGCTATAACTGTTATTATTATGCTTATTCTATTGTTACTATCCCTATTACTCTTGTCTATATCCTTATAACTATTATTATTATCCTTATTACTATTATTATTATCGCTATAACTGTTATTATTATTCATGTTACTACTATTACTGTCCGTATTACTCTTGCCTTTATCCTTAATACTATTATTATTATCGCTATAACTGTTATTATTATTCTTATTACTATTACTATTATCCCCATTCCCCTTGTCTTTAACCTTATAACTATTATTATTATCCTTATTATTATTATTATTATCGCTATAACTGTTATTATTATCCTTATTGCTATTATTATTATCGCTATAACTGTTATTATTATGCTTATTCTATTGTTACTATCCCTATTACTCTTGTCTATATCCTTATAACTATTATTATTATCCTTATTACTATTATTATTATCGCTATAACTGTTATTATTATGCTTATTCTATTGTTACTATCCCTATTACTCTTGTCTATATCCTTATAACTATTATTATTATCCTTATTACTATTATTATTATCGCTATAACTGTTATTATTATTCTTGTTACTATTATTACTGTCCGTATTACTCTTGCCTTTATCCTTAATACTATTATTATTATCCTTATTATTATTATTATCGCTATAACTGTTATTATTATCCTTATTACTATTATTATTATCGCTATAACTGTTATTATTATGCTTATTCTATTGTTACTATCCCTATTACTCTTGTCTATATCCTTATAACTATTATTATTATGCTTATAACTATTATTATTATCGCTATAACTGTTATTATTATCCTTAATACTATTATTATTATCGCTATAACTGTTATTATTATCCTTATTACTATTATTATTATCGCTATAACTGTTATTATTATGCTTATTCTATTGTTACTATCCCTATTACTCTTGTCTATATCCTTATAACTATTATTATTATGCTTATAACTATTATTATTATCGCTATAACTGTTATTATTATCCTTAATACTATTATTATTATCGCTATAACTGCTATTATTATTCTTATTACTATTACTATTATCGCTATAACTGTTAGTATCATGCTTATTCTATTGTTACTATCCCTATTACTCTTGTCTATATCCTTATAACTATTATTATTATCCTTATTACTATTATTATTATCGCTATAACTGTTATTATTATTCATGTTACTATTATTACTGTCCGTATTACTAGTGCCTTTATCCTTAATACTATTATTATTATACTTATTATTATTATTATTATCGCTATAACTGTTATTATTATCCTTATTACTATTATTATTATCGCTATAACTGTTATTATTATGCTTATTCTATTGTTACTATCCCTATTACTCTTGTCTATATCCTTATAACTATTATTATTATCCTTATTACTATTATTATTATCGCTATAACTGTTATTATTATTCTTGTTACTATTATTACTGTCCGTATTACTCTTGCTTTTATCCTTAATACTACTATTATTATCCTTATTATTATTATTATCGCTATAACTGTTATTATTATCCTTATTACTATTATTATTATCGCTATAACTGTTATTATTATTCTTGTTACTATTATTACTGTCCGTATTACTCTTGCCTTTATCCTTAATACCATTATTATTATCGCTATAACTGTTATTATTATTCTTGTTACTATTATTATTATCCCTATTCCTCTTGTCTTTCTCATTATAACTATTATTATTATTGCTATAACTGTTATTATTATCCTTAATACTATTATTATTATCGCTATAACTGTTATTATTATGCTTATTCTATTGTTACTATCCCTATTACTCTTGTCTATATCCTTATAACTATTATTATTATCCTTATTACTATTATTATTATCGCTATAACTGTTATTATTATTCTTATTACTATTACTATTATCCCCATTCCTCTTGTCTTTATCCTTATAGCTATTATTATTATCCTTATTATTATTATTATTATCGCTATAACTGTTATTATTATCCTTATTACTATTATTATTATCGCTATAACTGTTATTATTATGCTTATTCTATTGTTACTATCCCTATTACTCTTGTCTATATCCTTATATCTATTATTATTATCCTTATTACTATTATTATTATCGCTATAACTGTTATTATTATTCTTATTACTATTACTATTATCCCCATTCCTCTTGTCTTTATCCTTATAGCTATTATTATTATCCTCTTTATTATTATTATTATCGCTATAACTGTTATTATTATGCTTATTACTATTATTATTATCGCTATAACTGTTATTATTATGCTTATTCTATTGTTACTATCCCTATTACTCTTGTCTATATCCTTATAACTATTATTATTATCCTTATTACTATTATTATTATCGCTCTAACTGTTATTATTATTCATGTTACTATTATTACTGTCCGTATTACTCTTGCATTTATCCTTAATACTATTATTATTATCGCTATAACTGTTATTATTATTCTTATTACTATTACTATTATCCCTATTCCTCTTGTCTTTATCCTTATAACTATTATTATTATCCTTATTATTCTTATTATTATTATTATCGCTATAACTGTTATTATTATCCTTATTACTATTATTATTATCGCTATAACTGTTATTATTATGCTTATTCTATTGTTACTATCCCTATTACTCTTGTCTATATCCTTATAACTATTATTATTATCCTTATTACTATTATTATTATCGCTATAACTGTTATTATTATGCTTATTCTATTGTTACTATCCCTATTACTCTTGTCTATATCCTTAATACTATTATTATTATCCTTATTATTATTATTATTATTATTATTATTATCGCTATAACTATTATTATTATCCTTATTACTATTATTATTATCGCTATAACTGTTGTTATTATTCTTGTGACTATTATTACTGTCCGTATTACTCTTGCCTTTATCCGTAATACTATTATTATTATCGCTATAACTGTTATTATTATTCTTGTTACTATTATTATTATCCCTATTCCTCTTGTCTTTCTCCTTATAACTATTATTATTATCGCTATAACTGTTATTATTATCCTTAATACTATTATTATTATCGCTATAGCTGTTATTATTATTCTTATTACTATTATTATTATCGCTTTAACTGTTATTATTATTCTTATTACTATTACTATTATCCCTATTCCTCTTGTCTTTATCCTTATAACTATTATTATTATTCTTATTATTAATATTATTATTATCGCTATAACTGTTACTATTATCCTTATTACTATTATTATTATCGCTATAACTGTTATTATTATTCTTATTACTATTACTATTATCCCTATTCCTCTTGTCTTTATCCTTACAACTATTATTATTATCCTCTTTATTATTATTATTATCGCTATAACTGTTATTATTATCCTTATTACTATTATTATTATCGCTATAACTGTTATTATTATGCTTATTCTATTGTTACTATCCCTATTACTCTTGTCTATATCCTTATAACTATTATTATTATCCTTATTACTATTATTATTATCGCTCTAACTGTTATTATTATTCATGTTACTATTATTACTGTCCGTATTACTCTTGCCTTTATCCTTAATACTATTATTATTATCGCTATAACTGTTATTATTATTCTTGTTACTATTATTATTATCCCTATTCCTCTTGTCTTTCTCCTTATAACTATTATTATTATCGCTATAACTGTTATTATTATCCTTATTACTATTATTATTATCGCTATAACTGTTATTATTATGCTTATTCTATTGTTACTATCCCTATTACTCTTGTCTATATCCTTATAACTATTATTATTATCCTTATTACTATTATTATTATCGCTATAACTGTTATTATTATTCATGTTACTACTATTACTGTCCGTATTACTCTTGCCTTTATCCTTAATACTATTATTATTATCGCTATAACTGTTATTATTATTCTTATTACTATTACTATTATCCCCATTCCCCTTGTCTTTAACCTTATAACTATTATTATTATCCTTATTATTATTATTATTATCGCTATAACTGTTATTATTATCCTTATTGCTATTATTATTATCGCTATAACTGTTATTATTATGCTTATTCTATTGTTACTATCCCTATTACTCTTGTCTATATCCTTATAACTATTATTATTATCCTTATTACTATTATTATTATCGCTATAACTGTTATTATTATGCTTATTCTATTGTTACTATCCCTATTACTCTTGTCTATATCCTTATAACTATTATTATTATCCTTATTACTATTATTATTATCGCTATAACTGTTATTATTATTCTTGTTACTATTATTACTGTCCGTATTACTCTTGCCTTTATCCTTAATACTATTATTATTATCCTTATTATTATTATTATCGCTATAACTGTTATTATTATCCTTATTACTATTATTATTATCGCTATAACTGTTATTATTATGCTTATTCTATTGTTACTATCCCTATTACTCTTGTCTATATCCTTATAACTATTATTATTATGCTTATAACTATTATTATTATCGCTATAACTGTTATTATTATCCTTAATACTATTATTATTATCGCTATAACTGTTATTATTATCCTTATTACTATTATTATTATCGCTATAACTGTTATTATTATGCTTATTCTATTGTTACTATCCCTATTACTCTTGTCTATATCCTTATAACTATTATTATTATGCTTATAACTATTATTATTATCGCTATAACTGTTATTATTATCCTTAATACTATTATTATTATCGCTATAACTGCTATTATTATTCTTATTACTATTACTATTATCGCTATAACTGTTAGTATCATGCTTATTCTATTGTTACTATCCCTATTACTCTTGTCTATATCCTTATAACTATTATTATTATCCTTATTACTATTATTATTATCGCTATAACTGTTATTATTATTCATGTTACTATTATTACTGTCCGTATTACTAGTGCCTTTATCCTTAATACTATTATTATTATACTTATTATTATTATTATTATCGCTATAACTGTTATTATTATCCTTATTACTATTATTATTATCGCTATAACTGTTATTATTATGCTTATTCTATTGTTACTATCCCTATTACTCTTGTCTATATCCTTATAACTATTATTATTATCCTTATTACTATTATTATTATCGCTATAACTGTTATTATTATTCTTGTTACTATTATTACTGTCCGTATTACTCTTGCTTTTATCCTTAATACTACTATTATTATCCTTATTATTATTATTATCGCTATAACTGTTATTATTATCCTTATTACTATTATTATTATCGCTATAACTGTTATTATTATTCTTGTTACTATTATTACTGTCCGTATTACTCTTGCCTTTATCCTTAATACCATTATTATTATCGCTATAACTGTTATTATTATTCTTGTTACTATTATTATTATCCCTATTCCTCTTGTCTTTCTCATTATAACTATTATTATTATTGCTATAACTGTTATTATTATCCTTAATACTATTATTATTATCGCTATAACTGTTATTATTATGCTTATTCTATTGTTACTATCCCTATTACTCTTGTCTATATCCTTATAACTATTATTATTATCCTTATTACTATTATTATTATCGCTATAACTGTTATTATTATTCTTATTACTATTACTATTATCCCCATTCCTCTTGTCTTTATCCTTATAGCTATTATTATTATCCTTATTATTATTATTATTATCGCTATAACTGTTATTATTATCCTTATTACTATTATTATTATCGCTATAACTGTTATTATTATGCTTATTCTATTGTTACTATCCCTATTACTCTTGTCTATATCCTTATATCTATTATTATTATCCTTATTACTATTATTATTATCGCTATAACTGTTATTATTATTCTTATTACTATTACTATTATCCCCATTCCTCTTGTCTTTATCCTTATAGCTATTATTATTATCCTCTTTATTATTATTATTATCGCTATAACTGTTATTATTATGCTTATTACTATTATTATTATCGCTATAACTGTTATTATTATGCTTATTCTATTGTTACTATCCCTATTACTCTTGTCTATATCCTTATAACTATTATTATTATCCTTATTACTATTATTATTATCGCTCTAACTGTTATTATTATTCATGTTACTATTATTACTGTCCGTATTACTCTTGCATTTATCCTTAATACTATTATTATTATCGCTATAACTGTTATTATTATTCTTATTACTATTACTATTATCCCTATTCCTCTTGTCTTTATCCTTATAACTATTATTATTATCCTTATTATTCTTATTATTATTATTATCGCTATAACTGTTATTATTATCCTTATTACTATTATTATTATCGCTATAACTGTTATTATTATGCTTATTCTATTGTTACTATCCCTATTACTCTTGTCTATATCCTTATAACTATTATTATTATCCTTATTACTATTATTATTATCGCTATAACTGTTATTATTATGCTTATTCTATTGTTACTATCCCTATTACTCTTGTCTATATCCTTATAACTATTATTATTATCCTTATTACTATTATTATTATCGCTATAACTGTTATTATTATTCTTGTTACTATTATTACTGTCCGTATTACTCTTGCCTTCATCGTTGATACTATTATTATTATCGCTATAACTGTTATTATTATTCTTATTACTATTACTATTATCCCCATTCCTCTTGTCTTTATCCTTATAACTATTATTATTATCCTTATTATTATTATTATTATCGCTATAACTGTTATTATTATGCTTATTACTATTATTATTATCGCTATAACTGTTATTATTATGCTTATTCTATTGTTACTATCCCTATTACTCTTGTCTATATCCTTATAACTGTTATTATTATGCTTATTACTATTATTATTATCGCTATAACTGTTATTATTATGCTTATTCTATTGTTACTATCCCTATTACTCTTGTCTATATCCTTATAACTATTATTATTATCCTTATTACTATTATTATTATCGCTATAACTGTTATTATTATTCTTGTTACTATTATTACTGTCCGTATTACTCTTGCCTTTATCCTTAATACTATTATTATTATCCTTATTATTATTATTATTATTATTATTATCGCTATAACTGTTATTATTATCCTTATTACTATTATTATTATCGCTATAACTGTTATTATTATGCTTATTCTATTGTTACTATCCCTATTACTCTTGTCAATATCCTTATAACTATTATTATTATCCTTATTACTATTATTATTATCGCTATAACTGTTATTATTATTCTTGTTACTATTATTACTGTCCGTATTACTCTTGCCTTTATCCTTAATACTATTATTATTATCCTTATTATTATTATTATTATTATTATTATTATCGCTATAACTATTATTATTATCCTTATTACTATTATTATTATCGCTGTAACTGTTGTTATTATTCTTGTGACTATTATTACTGTCCGTATTACTCTTGCCTTTATCCGTAATACTATTATTATTATCGCTATAACTGTTATTATTATTCTTGTTACTATTATTATTATCCCTATTCCTCTTGTCTTTCTCCTTATAACTATTATTATTATCGCTATAACTGTTATTATTATCCTTAATACTATTATTATTATCGCTATAGCTGTTATTATTATTCTTATTACTATTATTATTATCGCTTTAACTGTTATTATTATTCTTATTACTATTACTATTATCCCTATTCCTCTTGTCTTTATCCTTATAACTATTATTATTATTCTTATTATTAATATTATTATTATCGCTATAACTGTTACTATTATCCTTATTACTATTATTATTATCGCTATAACTGTTATTATTATTCTTATTACTATTACTATTATCCCTATTCCTCTTGTCTTTATCCTTACAACTATTATTATTATCCTCTTTATTATTATTATTATCGCTATAACTGTTATTATTATCCTTATTACTATTATTATTATCGCTATAACTGTTATTATTATGCTTATTCTATTGTTACTATCCCTATTACTCTTGTCTATATCCTTATAACTATTATTATTATCCTTATTACTATTATTATTATCGCTCTAACTGTTATTATTATTCATGTTACTATTATTACTGTCCGTATTACTCTTGCCTTTATCCTTAATACTATTATTATTATCGCTATAACTGTTATTATTATTCTTGTTACTATTATTATTATCCCTATTCCTCTTGTCTTTCTCCTTATAACTATTATTATTATCGCTATAACTGTTATTATTATCCTTATTACTATTATTATTATCGCTATAACTGTTATTATTATGCTTATTCTATTGTTACTATCCCTATTACTCTTGTCTATATCCTTATAACTATTATTATTATCCTTATTACTATTATTATTATCGCTATAACTGTTATTATTATTCATGTTACTACTATTACTGTCCGTATTACTCTTGCCTTTATCCTTAATACTATTATTATTATCGCTATAACTGTTATTATTATTCTTATTACTATTACTATTATCCCCATTCCCCTTGTCTTTAACCTTATAACTATTATTATTATCCTTATTATTATTATTATTATCGCTATAACTGTTATTATTATCCTTATTGCTATTATTATTATCGCTATAACTGTTATTATTATGCTTATTCTATTGTTACTATCCCTATTACTCTTGTCTATATCCTTATAACTATTATTATTATCCTTATTACTATTATTATTATCGCTATAACTGTTATTATTATGCTTATTCTATTGTTACTATCCCTATTACTCTTGTCTATATCCTTATAACTATTATTATTATCCTTATTACTATTATTATTATCGCTATAACTGTTATTATTATTCTTGTTACTATTATTACTGTCCGTATTACTCTTGCCTTTATCCTTAATACTATTATTATTATCCTTATTATTATTATTATCGCTATAACTGTTATTATTATCCTTATTACTATTATTATTATCGCTATAACTGTTATTATTATGCTTATTCTATTGTTACTATCCCTATTACTCTTGTCTATATCCTTATAACTATTATTATTATGCTTATAACTATTATTATTATCGCTATAACTGTTATTATTATCCTTAATACTATTATTATTATCGCTATAACTGCTATTATTATTCTTATTACTATTACTATTATCGCTATAACTGTTAGTATCATGCTTATTCTATTGTTACTATCCCTATTACTCTTGTCTATATCCTTATAACTATTATTATTATCCTTATTACTATTATTATTATCGCTATAACTGTTATTATTATTCATGTTACTATTATTACTGTCCGTATTACTAGTGCCTTTATCCTTAATACTATTATTATTATCCTTATTATTATTATTATTATCGCTATAACTGTTATTATTATCCTTATTACTATTATTATTATCGCTATAACTGTTATTATTATGCTTATTCTATTGTTACTATCCCTATTACTCTTGTCTATATCCTTATAACTATTATTATTATCCTTATTACTATTATTATTATCGCTATAACTGTTATTATTATTCTTGTTACTATTATTACTGTCCTTATTACTCTTGCCTTTATCCTTAATACTATTATTATTATCGCTATAACTGTTATTATTATCCTTATTACTATTATTATTATCGCTATAACTGTTATTATTATTCTTATTACTATTACTATTATCCCTATTCCTCTTGTCTTTATCCTTATAACTATTATTATTATCCTCTTTATTATTATTATAATCGCTATAACTGTTATTATTATCCTTATTACTATTATTATTATCGCTATAACTGTTATTATTATTCTTATTACTATTACTATTATCCCCATTCCCCTTGTCTTTAACCTTATAACTATTATTATTATCCTTATTATTATTATTATTATCGCTATAACTGTTATTATTATCCTTATTGCTATTATTATTATCGCTATAACTGTTATTATTATGCTTATTCTATTGTTACTATCCCTATTACTCTTGTCTATATCCTTATAACTATTATTATTATCCTTATTACTATTATTATTATCGCTATAACTGTTATTATTATGCTTATTCTATTGTTACTATCCCTATTACTCTTGTCTATATCCTTATAACTATTATTATTATGCTTATAACTATTATTATTATCGCTATAACTGTTATTATTATCCTTAATACTATTATTATTATCGCTATAACTGCTATTATTATTCTTATTACTATTACTATTATCGCTATAACTGTTAGTATCATGCTTATTCTATTGTTACTATCCCTATTACTCTTGTCTATATCCTTATAACTATTATTATTATCCTTATTACTATTATTATTATCGCTATAACTGTTATTATTATTCATGTTACTATTATTACTGTCCGTATTACTAGTGCCTTTATCCTTAATACTATTATTATTATACTTATTATTATTATTATTATCGCTATAACTGTTATTATTATCCTTATTACTATTATTATTATCGCTATAACTGTTATTATTATGCTTATTCTATTGTTACTATCCCTATTACTCTTGTCTATATCCTTATAACTATTATTATTATCCTCATTACTATTATTATTATCGCTATAACTGTTATTATTATTCTTGTTACTATTATTACTGTCCGTATTACTCTTGCTTTTATCCTTAATACTACTATTATTATCCTTATTATTATTATTATCGCTATAACTGTTATTATTATCCTTATTACTATTATTATTATCGCTATAACTGTTATTATTATTCTTGTTACTATTATTACTGTCCGTATTACTCTTGCCTTTATCCTTAATACCATTATTATTATCGCTATAACTGTTATTATTATTCTTGTTACTATTATTATTATCCCTATTCCTCTTGTCTTTCTCATTATAACTATTATTATTATTGCTATAACTGTTATTATTATCCTTAATACTATTATTATTATCGCTATAACTGTTATTATTATGCTTATTCTATTGTTACTATCCCTATTACTCTTGTCTATATCCTTATAACTATTATTATTATCCTTATTACTATTATTATTATCGCTATAACTGTTATTATTATTCTTATTACTATTACTATTATCCCCATTCCTCTTGTCTTTATCCTTATAGCTATTATTATTATCCTTATTATTATTATTATTATCGCTATAACTGTTATTATTATCCTTATTACTATTATTATTATCGCTATAACTGTTATTATTATGCTTATTCTATTGTTACTATCCCTATTACTCTTGTCTATATCCTTATATCTATTATTATTATCCTTATTACTATTATTATTATCGCTATAACTGTTATTATTATTCTTATTACTATTACTATTATCCCCATTCCTCTTGTCTTTATCCTTATAGCTATTATTATTATCCTCTTTATTATTATTATTATCGCTATAACTGTTATTATTATGCTTATTACTATTATTATTATCGCTATAACTGTTATTATTATGCTTATTCTATTGTTACTATCCCTATTACTCTTGTCTATATCCTTATAACTATTATTATTATCCTTATTACTATTATTATTATCGCTCTAACTGTTATTATTATTCATGTTACTATTATTACTGTCCGTATTACTCTTGCATTTATCCTTAATACTATTATTATTATCGCTATAACTGTTATTATTATTCTTATTACTATTACTATTATCCCTATTCCTCTTGTCTTTATCCTTATAACTATTATTATTATCCTTATTATTCTTATTATTATTATTATCGCTATAACTGTTATTATTATCCTTATTACTATTATTATTATCGCTATAACTGTTATTATTATGCTTATTCTATTGTTACTATCCCTATTACTCTTGTCTATATCCTTATAACTATTATTATTATCCTTATTACTATTATTATTATCGCTATAACTGTTATTATTATGCTTATTCTATTGTTACTATCCCTATTACTCTTGTCTATATCCTTATAACTATTATTATTATCCTTATTACTATTATTATTATCGCTATAACTGTTATTATTATTCTTGTTACTATTATTACTGTCCGTATTACTCTTGCCTTCATCGTTGATACTATTATTATTATCGCTATAACTGTTATTATTATTCTTATTACTATTACTATTATCCCCATTCCTCTTGTCTTTATCCTTATAACTATTATTATTATCCTTATTATTATTATTATTATCGCTATAACTGTTATTATTATGCTTATTACTATTATTATTATCGCTATAACTGTTATTATTATGCTTATTCTATTGTTACTATCCCTATTACTCTTGTCTATATCCTTATAACTGTTATTATTATGCTTATTCTATTGTTACTATCCCTATTACTCTTGTCTATATCCTTATAACTGTTATTATTATGCTTATTACTATTATTATTATCGCTATAACTGTTATTATTATGCTTATTCTATTGTTACTATCCCTATTACTCTTGTCTATATCCTTATAACTATTATTATTATCCTTATTACTATTATTATTATCGCTATAACTGTTATTATTATTCTTGTTACTATTATTACTGTCCGTATTACTCTTGCCTTTATCCTTAATACTATTATTATTATCCTTATTATTATTATTATTATTATTATTATCGCTATAACTGTTATTATTATCCTTATTACTATTATTATTATCGCTATAACTGTTATTATTATGCTTATTCTATTGTTACTATCCCTATTACTCTTGTCAATATCCTTATAACTATTATTATTATCCTTATTACTATTATTATTATCGCTATAACTGTTATTATTATTCTTGTTACTATTATTACTGTCCGTATTACTCTTGCCTTTATCCTTAATACTATTATTATTATCCTTATTATTATTATTATTATTATTATTATTATCGCTATAACTATTATTATTATCCTTATTACTATTATTATTATCGCTGTAACTGTTGTTATTATTCTTGTGACTATTATTACTGTCCGTATTACTCTTGCCTTTATCCGTAATACTATTATTATTATCGCTATAACTGTTATTATTATTCTTGTTACTATTATTATTATCCCTATTCCTCTTGTCTTTCTCCTTATAACTATTATTATTATCGCTATAACTGTTATTATTATCCTTAATACTATTATTATTATCGCTATAGCTGTTATTATTATTCTTATTACTATTATTATTATCGCTTTAACTGTTATTATTATTCTTATTACTATTACTATTATCCCTATTCCTCTTGTCTTTATCCTTATAACTATTATTATTATTCTTATTATTAATATTATTATTATCGCTATAACTGTTACTATTATCCTTATTACTATTATTATTATCGCTATAACTGTTATTATTATTCTTATTACTATTACTATTATCCCTATTCCTCTTGTCTTTATCCTTACAACTATTATTATTATCCTCTTTATTATTATTATTATCGCTATAACTGTTATTATTATCCTTATTACTATTATTATTATCGCTATAACTGTTATTATTATGCTTATTCTATTGTTACTATCCCTATTACTCTTGTCTATATCCTTATAACTATTATTATTATCCTTATTACTATTATTATTATCGCTCTAACTGTTATTATTATTCATGTTACTATTATTACTGTCCGTATTACTCTTGCCTTTATCCTTAATACTATTATTATTATCGCTATAACTGTTATTATTATTCTTGTTACTATTATTATTATCCCTATTCCTCTTGTCTTTCTCCTTATAACTATTATTATTATCGCTATAACTGTTATTATTATCCTTATTACTATTATTATTATCGCTATAACTGTTATTATTATGCTTATTCTATTGTTACTATCCCTATTACTCTTGTCTATATCCTTATAACTATTATTATTATCCTTATTACTATTATTATTATCGCTATAACTGTTATTATTATTCATGTTACTACTATTACTGTCCGTATTACTCTTGCCTTTATCCTTAATACTATTATTATTATCGCTATAACTGTTATTATTATTCTTATTACTATTACTATTATCCCCATTCCCCTTGTCTTTAACCTTATAACTATTATTATTATCCTTATTATTATTATTATTATCGCTATAACTGTTATTATTATCCTTATTGCTATTATTATTATCGCTATAACTGTTATTATTATGCTTATTCTATTGTTACTATCCCTATTACTCTTGTCTATATCCTTATAACTATTATTATTATCCTTATTACTATTATTATTATCGCTATAACTGTTATTATTATGCTTATTCTATTGTTACTATCCCTATTACTCTTGTCTATATCCTTATAACTATTATTATTATCCTTATTACTATTATTATTATCGCTATAACTGTTATTATTATTCTTGTTACTATTATTACTGTCCGTATTACTCTTGCCTTTATCCTTAATACTATTATTATTATCCTTATTATTATTATTATCGCTATAACTGTTATTATTATCCTTATTACTATTATTATTATCGCTATAACTGTTATTATTATGCTTATTCTATTGTTACTATCCCTATTACTCTTGTCTATATCCTTATAACTATTATTATTATGCTTATAACTATTATTATTATCGCTATAACTGTTATTATTATCCTTAATACTATTATTATTATCGCTATAACTGCTATTATTATTCTTATTACTATTACTATTATCGCTATAACTGTTAGTATCATGCTTATTCTATTGTTACTATCCCTATTACTCTTGTCTATATCCTTATAACTATTATTATTATCCTTATTACTATTATTATTATCGCTATAACTGTTATTATTATTCATGTTACTATTATTACTGTCCGTATTACTAGTGCCTTTATCCTTAATACTATTATTATTATCCTTATTATTATTATTATTATCGCTATAACTGTTATTATTATCCTTATTACTATTATTATTATCGCTATAACTGTTATTATTATGCTTATTCTATTGTTACTATCCCTATTACTCTTGTCTATATCCTTATAACTATTATTATTATCCTTATTACTATTATTATTATCGCTATAACTGTTATTATTATTCTTGTTACTATTATTACTGTCCTTATTACTCTTGCCTTTATCCTTAATACTATTATTATTATCGCTATAACTGTTATTATTATCCTTATTACTATTATTATTATCGCTATAACTGTTATTATTATTCTTATTACTATTACTATTATCCCTATTCCTCTTGTCTTTATCCTTATAACTATTATTATTATCCTCTTTATTATTATTATAATCGCTATAACTGTTATTATTATCCTTATTACTATTATTATTATCGCTATAACTGTTATTATTATTCTTATTACTATTACTATTATCCCCATTCCCCTTGTCTTTAACCTTATAACTATTATTATTATCCTTATTATTATTATTATTATCGCTATAACTGTTATTATTATCCTTATTGCTATTATTATTATCGCTATAACTGTTATTATTATGCTTATTCTATTGTTACTATCCCTATTACTCTTGTCTATATCCTTATAACTATTATTATTATCCTTATTACTATTATTATTATCGCTATAACTGTTATTATTATGCTTATTCTATTGTTACTATCCCTATTACTCTTGTCTATATCCTTATAACTATTATTATTATCCTTATTACTATTATTATTATCGCTATAACTGTTATTATTATTCTCGTTACTATTACTATTATCGCTATAACTGCTATTATTATTCTTATTACTATTACTATTATCGCTATAACTGTTAGTATCATGCTTATTCTATTGTTACTATCCCTATTACTCTTGTCTATATCCTTATAACTATTATTATTATCCTTATTACTATTATTATTATCGCTATAACTGTTATTATTATTCATGTTACTATTATTACTGTCCGTATTACTCTTGCCTTTATCCTTAATACTATTATTATTATCCTTATTATTATTATTATTATCGCTATAATTGTTATTATTATTCTTGTTACTATTATTGTTATCCCTATTCCTCTTTTCTTTCTCCTTATAACTATTATTATTATCGCTATAACTGTTATTATTATCCTTATTACTATTATTATTATCGCTATAACTGTTATTATTATGCTTATTCTATTGTTACTATCCCTATTACTCTTGTCTATATCCTTATAACTATTATTATTATCCTTATTACTATTATTATTATCGCTATAACTGTTATTATTATTCATGTTACTACTATTACTGTCCGTATTACTCTTGCCTTTATCCTTAATACTATTATTATTATCGCTATAACTGTTATTATTATTCTTATTACTATTACTATTATCCCCATTCCCCTTGTCTTTAACCTTATAACTATTATTATTATCCTTATTATTATTGTTATTATCGCTATAACTGTTATTATTATCCTTATTGCTATTATTATTATCGCTATAACTGTTATTATTATGCTTATTCTATTGTTACTATCCCTATTACTCTTGTCTATATCCTTATAACTATTATTATTATCCTTATTACTATTATTATTATCGCTATAACTGTTATTATTATGCTTATTCTATTGTTACTATCCCTATTACTCTTGTCTATATCCTTATAACTATTATTATTATCCTTATTACTATTATTATTATCGCTATAACTGTTATTATTATTCTTGTTACTATTATTACTGTCCGTATTACTCTTGCCTTTATCCTTAATACTATTATTATTATCCTTATTATTATTATTATCGCTATAACTGTTACTATTATCCTTATTACTATTATTATTATCGCTATAACTGTTATTATTATGCTTATTCTATTGTTACTATCCCTATTACTCTTGTCTATATCCTTATAACTATTATTATTATGCTTATAACTATTATTATTATCGCTATAACTGTTATTATTATCCTTAATACTATTATTATTATCGCTATAACTGTTATTATTATCCTTATTACTATTATTATTATCGCTATAACTGTTATTATTATGCTTATTCTATTGTTACTATCCCTGTTACTCTTGTCTATATCCTTATAACTATTATTATTATGCTTATAACTATTATTATTATCGCTATAACTGTTATTATTATCCTTAATACTATTATTATTATCGCTATAACTGCTATTATTATTCTTATTACTATTACTATTATCGCTATAACTGTTAGTATCATGCTTATTCTATTGTTACTATCCCTATTACTCTTGTCTATATCCTTATAACTATTATTATTATCCTTATTACTATTATTATTATCGCTATAACTGTTATTATTATTCATGTTACTATTATTACTGTCCGTATTACTAGTGCCTTTATCCTTAATACTATTATTATTATCCTTATTATTATTATTATTATCGCTATAACTGTTATTATTATCCTTATTACTATTATTATTATCGCTATAACTGTTATTATTATGCTTATTCTATTGTTACTATCCCTATTACTCTTGTCTATATCCTTATAACTATTATTATTATCCTTATTACTATTATTATTATCGCTATAACTGTTATTATTATTCTTGTTACTATTATTACTGTCCTTATTACTCTTGCCTTTATCCTTAATACTATTATTATTATCGCTATAACTGTTATTATTATCCTTATTACTATTATTATTATCGCTATAACTGTTATTATTATTCTTATTACTATTACTATTATCCCTATTCCTCTTGTCTTTATCCTTATAACTATTATTATTATCCTCTTTATTATTATTATAATCGCTATAACTGTTATTATTATCCTTATTACTATTATTATTATCGCTATAACTGTTATTATTATGCTTTTTTCTATTGTTAATATCCCTATTACTCTTGTCTATATCCTTATAACTATTATTATTATCCTTATTACTATTATTATTATCGCTATAACTGTTATTATTATTCTTGTTACTATTATTACTGTCCGTATTACTCTTGCCTTTATCCTTAATACTATTATTATTATCGCTATAACTGTTATTATTATTCTCGTTACTATTACTATTATCCCTATTCCTCTTGTCTTTATCCTTATAACTATTATTATTATCCTCTTTATTTTTATTATTATCGCTATAACTGTTATTATTATCCTTATTACTATTATTATTATCGCTATAACTGTTATCATTATGCTTATTCTATTATTACTATCCCTATTACTCTTTTCTATATCCTTATAACTATTATTATTATCCTTATTACTATTATTATTATCGCTATAACTGTTATTATTATTCTTGTTACTATTATTATTATCGCTATAACTGCTATTATTATTCTTATTACTATTACTATTATCGCTATAACTGTTAGTATCATGCTTATTCTATTGTTACTATCCCTATTACTCTTGTCTATATCCTTATAACTATTATTATTATCCTTATTACTATTATTATTATCGCTATAACTGTTATTATTATTCATGTTACTATTATTACTGTCCGTATTACTCTTGCCTTTATCCTTAATACTATTATTATTATCCTTATTATTATTATTATTATCGCTATAACTGTTATTATTATTCTTGTTACTATTATTGTTATCCCTATTCCTCTTTTCTTTCTCCTTATAACTATTATTATTATCGCTATAACTGTTATTATTATCCTTAATACTATTATTATTATCGCTATAACTGTTATTATTATTCCTATTACTATTATTATTATCGCTTTAACTATTATTATTATCCTTCTTATTATTATTATTATCGCTATAACTGTTATTATTATCCTTATTACTATTATTATTATCGCTATAACTGTTATTATTATGCTTATTCTATTGTTACTATCCCTATTACTCTTGTCTTTATCCTTATAGCTATTATTATTATCCTTATTATTATTATTATTATCGCTATAACTGTTATTATTATCCTTATTACTATTATTATTATCGCTATAACTGTTATTATTATGCTTATTCTATTGTTACTATCCCTATTACTCTTGTCTATATCCTTATAACTATTATTATTATCCTTATTACTATTATTATTATCGCTATAACTGTTATTATTATTCATGTTACTATTATTACTGTCCGTATTACTCTTGCCTTTATCCTTAATACTATTATTATTATCGCTATAACTGTTATCATTATTCTTGTTACTATTATTATTATCCCTATTCCTCTTGTCTTTCTCCTTATAACTATTATTATTATCGCTATAACTGTTATTATTATCCTTAATACTATTATTATTATCGCTGTAACTGTTATTATTATTCTTATTACTATTACTATTATGCCTATTCCTCTTGTCTTTATCCTTATAACTATTATTATTATCCTTTTTATTATTATTATTATCGCTATAAGTGTTATTATCATCCTTATTACTATTATTATTATCGCTATAACTGTTATTCTTATGCTTATTCTATTGTTACTATCCCTATTACTCTTGTCTATATCCTTATAACTATTATTATTATCCTTATTACTATTATTATTATCGCTATAACTGTTATTATTATTCATGTTACTATTACTATTATCCCCATTCCTCTTGTCTTTATCCTTATAACTATTATTATTATCGCTATAACTGTTATTATTATCCTTATTACTATTATTATTATCGCTATAACTGTTATTATTATTCTTATTACTATTACTATTATCCCTATTCCTCTTGTCTTTATCCTTATAACTATTATTATTATCCTCTTTATTATTATTATTATCGCTATAACTGTTATTATTATCCTTATTACTATTATTATTATCGCTATAACTGTTATTATTATGCTTATTCTATTGTTAATATCCCTACTACTCTTGTCTATATCCTTATAACTATTATTATTATCCTTATTACTATTATTATTATCGCTATAACTGTTATTATTATTCTTGTTACTATTATTACTGTCCGTATTACTCTTGCCTTTATCCTTAATACTATTATTATTATCGCTATAACTGTTATTATTATTCTCGTTACTATTACTATTATCCCTATTCCTCTTGTCTTTATCCTTATAACTATTATTATTATCCTCTTTATTTTTATTATTATCGCTATAACTGTTATTATTATGCTTATTCTATTATTACTATCCCTATTACTCTTTTCTATATCGTTATAACTATTATTATTATCCTTATTACTATTATTATTATCGCTATAACTGTTATTATTATTCTTGTTACTATTATTATTATCGCTATAACTGCTATTATTATTCTTATTACTATTACTATTATCGCTATAACTGTTAGTATCATGCTTATTCTATTGTTACTATCCCTATTACTCTTGTCTATATCCTTATAACTATTATTATTATCCTTATTACTATTATTATTATCGCTATAACTGTTATTATTATTCATGTTACTATTATTACTGTCCGTATTACTCTTGCCTTTATCCTTAATACTATTATTATTATCCTTATTATTATTATTATTATCGCTATAACTGTTATTATTATTCTTGTTACTATTATTGTTATCCCTATTCCTCTTTTCTTTCTCCTTATAACTATTATTATTATCGCTATAACTGTTATTATTATCCTTAATACTATTATTATTATCGCTATAACTGTTATTATTATCCTTATTACTATTATTATTATCGCTATAACTGTTATTATTATGCTAATTCTATTGTTAATATCCCTATTACTCTTGTCTATATCCTTATAACTATTATTATTATCCTTATTACTATTATTATTATCGCTATAACTGTTATTATTATTCTTGTTACTATTATTACTGTCCGTATTACTCTTGCCTTTATCCTTAATACTATTATTATTATCGCTATAACTGTTATTATTATTCTCGTTACTATTACTATTATCCCTATTCCTCTTGTCTTTATCCTTATAACTATTATTATTATCCTCTTTATTTTTATTATTATCGCTATAACTGTTATTATTATCCTTATTACTATTATTATTATCGCTATAACTGTTATCATTATGCTTATTCTATTATTACTATCCCTATTACTCTTTTCTATATCCTTATAACTATTATTATTATCCTTATTACTATTATTATTATCCTTATTACTATTATTATTATCGCTATAACTGTTATTATTATTCTTGTTACTATTATTATTATCGCTATAACTGCTATTATTATTCTTATTACTATTACTATTATCGCTATAACTGTTAGTATCATGCTTATTCTATTGTTACTATCCCTATTACTCTTGTCTATATCCTTATAACTATTATTATTATCCTTATTACTATTATTATTATCGCTATAACTGTTATTATTATTCATGTTACTATTATTACTGTCCGTATTACTCTTGCCTTTATCCTTAATACTATTATTATTATCCTTATTATTATTATTATTATCGCTATAACTGTTATTATTATTCTTGTTACTATTATTGTTATCCCTATTCCTCTTTTCTTTCTCCTTATAACTATTATTATTATCGCTATAACTGTTATTATTATCCTTAATACTATTATTATTATCGCTATAACTGTTATTATTATTCCTATTACTATTATTATTATCGCTTTAACTATTATTATTATCCTTCTTATTATTAGTATTATCGCTATAACTGTTATTATTATCCTTATTACTATTATTATTATCGCTATAACTGTTATTATTATGCTTATTCTATTGTTACTATCCCTATTACTCTTGTCTTTATCCTTATAGCTATTATTATTATCCTTATTATTATTATTATTATCGCTATAACTGTTATTATTATCCTTATTACTATTATTATTATCGCTATAACTGTTATTATTATGCTTATTCTATTGTTACTATCCCTATTACTCTTGTCTATATCCTTATAACTATTATTATTATCCTTATTACTATTATTATTATCGCTATAACTGTTATTATTATTCATGTTACTATTATTACTGTCCGTATTACTCTTGCCTTTATCCTTAATACTATTATTATTATCGCTATAACTGTTATCATTATTCTTGTTACTATTATTATTATCCCTATTCCTCTTGTCTTTCTCCTTATAACTATTATTATTATCGCTATAACTGTTATTATTATCCTTAATACTATTATTATTATCGCTGTAACTGTTATTATTATTCTTATTACTATTACTATTATGCCTATTCCTCTTGTCTTTATCCTTATAACTATTATTATTATCCTTTTTATTATTATTATTATCGCTATAAGTGTTATTATTATCCTTATTACTATTATTATTATCGCTATAACTGTTATTCTTATGCTTATTCTATTGTTACTATCCCTATTACTCTTGTCTATATCCTTATAACTATTATTATTATCCTTATTACTATTATTATTATCGCTATAACTGTTATTATTATTCATGTTACTATTACTATTATCCCCATTCCTCTTGTCTTTATCCTTATAACTATTATTATTATCGCTATAACTGTTATTATTATCCTTATTACTATTATTATTATCGCTATAACTGTTATTATTATTCTTATTACTATTACTATTATCCCTATTCCTCTTGTCTTTATCCTTATAACTATTATTATTATCCTCTTTATTATTATTATTATCGCTATAACTGTTATTATTATCCTTATTACTATTATTATTATCGCTATAACTGTTATCATTATGCTTATTCTATTGTTAATATCCCTACTACTCTTGTCTATATCCTTATAACTATTATTATTATCCTTATTACTATTATTATTATCGCTATAACTGTTATTATTATTCTTGTTACTATTATTACTGTCCGTATTACTCTTGCCTTTATCCTTAATACTATTATTATTATCGCTATAACTGTTATTATTATTCTCGTTACTATTACTATTATCCCTATTCCTCTTGTCTTTATCCTTATAACTATTATTATTATCCTCTTTATTTTTATTATTATCGCTATAACTGTTATTATTATGCTTATTCTATTATTACTATCCCTATTACTCTTTTCTATATCGTTATAACTATTATTATTATCCTTATTACTATTATTATTATCGCTATAACTGTTATTATTATTCTTGTTACTATTATTATTATCGCTATAACTGCTATTATTATTCTTATTAGTATTACTATTATCGCTATAACTGTTAGTATCATGCTTATTCTATTGTTACTATCCCTATTACTCTTGTCTATATCCTTATAACTATTATTATTATCCTTATTACTATTATTATTATCGCTATAACTGTTATTATTATTCATGTTACTATTATTACTGTCCGTATTACTCTTGCCTTTATCCTTAATACTATTATTATTATCCTTATTATTATTATTATTATCGCTATAACTGTTATTATTATTCTTGTTACTATTATTGTTATCCCTATTCCTCTTTTCTTTCTCCTTATAACTATTATTATTATCGCTATAACTGTTATTATTATCCTTAATACTATTATTATTATCGCTATAACTGTTATTATTATCCTTATTACTATTATTATTATCGCTATAACTGTTATTATTATGCTAATTCTATTGTTAATATCCCTATTACTCTTGTCTATATCCTTATAACTATTATTATTATCCTTATTACTATTATTATTATCGCTATAACTGTTATTATTATTCTTGTTACTATTATTACTGTCCGTATTACTCTTGCCTTTATCCTTAATACTATTATTATTATCGCTATAACTGTTATTATTATTCTCGTTACTATTACTATTATCCCTATTCCTCTTGTCTTTATCCTTATAACTATTATTATTATCCTCTTTATTTTTATTATTATCGCTATAACTGTTATTATTATCCTTATTACTATTATTATTATCGCTATAACTGTTATCATTATGCTTATTCTATTATTACTATCCCTATTACTCTTTTCTATATCCTTATAACTATTATTATTATCCTTATTACTATTATTATTATCGCTATAACTGTTATTATTATTCTTGTTACTATTATTATTATCGCTATAACTGCTATTATTATTCTTATTACTATTACTATTATCGCTATAACTGTTAGTATCATGCTTATTCTATTGTTACTATCCCTATTACTCTTGTCTATATCCTTATAACTATTATTATTATCCTTATTACTATTATTATTATCGCTATAACTGTTATTATTATTCATGTTACTATTATTACTGTCCGTATTACTCTTGCCTTTATCCTTAATACTATTATTATTATCCTTATTATTATTATTATTATCGCTATAACTGTTATTATTATTCTTGTTACTATTATTGTTATCCCTATTCCTCTTTTCTTTCTCCTTATAACTATTATTATTATCGCTATAACTGTTATTATTATCCTTAATACTATTATTATTATCGCTATAACTGTTATTATTATTCCTATTACTATTATTATTATCGCTTTAACTATTATTATTATCCTTCTTATTATTATTATTATCGCTATAACTGTTATTATTATCCTTATTACTATTATTATTATCGCTATAACTGTTATTATTATGCTTATTCTATTGTTACTATCCCTATTACTCTTGTCTTTATCCTTATAGCTATTATTATTATCCTTATTATTATTATTATTATCGCTATAACTGTTATTATTATCCTTATTACTATTATTATTATCGCTATA
Organism: Megachile ligniseca; assembly: GCA_945859555.1. Taxonomy (NCBI): domain Eukaryota; kingdom Metazoa; phylum Arthropoda; class Insecta; order Hymenoptera; family Megachilidae; genus Megachile; species Megachile ligniseca. Next base: position 66,559 of record CAMAOC010000286.1, read on the forward strand.
ACTGTTATTATTATTCTTGTTACTATTATTACTGTCCGTATTACTCTTGCCTTTATCCTTAATACTATTATTATTATCGCTATAACTGTTATTATTATTCTCGTTACTATTACTATTATCCCTATTCCTCTTGTCTTTATCCTTATAACTATTATTATTATCCTCTTTATTTTTATTATTATCGCTATAACTGTTATTATTATGCTTATTCTATTATTACTATCCCTATTACTCTTTTCTATATCGTTATAACTATTATTATTATCCTTATTACTATTATTATTATCGCTATAACTGTTATTATTATTCTTGTTACTATTATTATTATCGCTATAACTGCTATTATTATTCTTATTACTATTACTATTATCGCTATAACTGTTAGTATCATGCTTATTCTATTGTTACTATCCCTATTACTCTTGTCTATATCCTTATAACTATTATTATTATCCTTATTACTTTTATTATTATCGCTATAACTGTTATTATTATTCATGTTACTATTATTACTGTCCGTATTACCCTTGCCTTTATCCTAAATACTATTATTATTATCCTTATTATTATTATTATTATCGCTATAACTGTTATTATTATTCTGTTTACTATTATTGTTATCCCTATTCCTCTTTTCTTTCTCCTTATAACTATTATTATTATCGCTATAACTGTTATTATTATCCTTAATACTATTATTATTATCGCTATAACTGTTATTATTATCCTTATTACTATTATTATTATCGCTATAACTGTTATTATTATGCTTATTCTATTGTTACTATCCCTATTACTCTTGTCTTTATCCTTATAGCTATTATTATTATCCTTATTATTATTATTATTATCGCTATAACTGTTATTATTATCCTTATTACTATTATTATTATCGCTATAACTGTTATTATTATGCTTATTCTATTGTTACTATCCCTATTACTCTTGTCTATATCCTTATAACTATTATTATTATCCTTATTACTATTATTATTATCGCTATAACTGTTATTATTATTCATGTTACTATTATTACTGTCCGTATTACTCTTGCCTTTATCCTTAATACTATTATTATTATCGCTATAACTGTTATCATTATTCTTGTTACTATTATTATTATCCCTATTCCTCTTGTCTTTCTCCTTATAACTATTATTATTATCGCTATAACTGTTATTATTATCCTTAATACTATTATTATTATCGCTGTAACTGTTATTATTATTCTTATTACTATTATTATTATCGCTTTAACTGTTATTATTATTCTTATTACTATTATTCTTATCGCTATAACTGTTATTATTATTCATATTACTATTACTATTATCCCTATTCCTCTTGTCATTATCCTTATAACTATTATTATTATTATCGCTATAACTGTTATTATTATCCTTATTACTATTATTATTATCGCTATAACTGTTATTATTATGCTTATTCTATTGTTACTATCCCTATTACTCTTGTCTTTATCCTTATAGCTATTATTATTATCCTTATTATTATTATTATTATCGCTATAACTGTTATTATTATCCTTATTACTATTATTATTATCGCTATAACTGTTATTATTATGCTTATTCTATTGTTACTATCCCTATTACTCTTGTCTATATCCTTATAACTATTATTATTATCCTTATT
>CAMAOC010000287.1:0-67991 GCA_945859555.1 Megachile ligniseca
ATAATAATAGTTATAAGGAGAAAGTCAAGAGGAATAGGGATAATAATAATAGTAACCAGAATAATAATAACAGTTATTAGCGATAATAATAATAGTTATAAGGATAAAGACAAGAGTAATACGGATAGTAACAATAGAATAAGGATAATAATAACAGATATAACGATAATAATAATAGTAATAACAATAATAATAACAGTTATAGCGAGAATAATAATAGTAATAAGGATTAATAATAATAGTTATATGGATAAAGACAAGAGTAATACGGATAGTAACAATAGAATAAGGATAATAATAACAGTTATAGCGATAATAATAATAGTAACAAGAATAATAATAACAGTTATAGCGATAATAATAATAATAATAAGGATAATAATAATAGTTATAAGGAGAAAGGCAAGAGGAATAGGGATAATAATAATAGTAACAAGAATAATAGTAACACTTATAGCGATAATAATAATAATAATAAGGATAATAATAATAGTTATAAGGAGAAAGACAAGAGGAATAGGGATAATAATAATAGTAACAAGAATAATAATAACAGTTATAGCGATAATAATAATAGTGTTAAGGATAATAATAATAGTTATAAGGATAAAGACAAGAGTAATAGGTATAGTAACAATAGAATAACCATAATAATAACAGTTATAGCGATAATAATAATAGTATTAAGGATAATAATAACAGTTATAGCGATAATAATAATAATAATAAGGATAATAATAATAGTTATAAGGAGGAAGACAAAAGGAATAGGGATAATAATAATAGTAACAAGAATAATAATAACAGTTATAGCGGTAATAATAATAGTATTAAGGATAAAGGCAAGAGTAATACGGACAGTAATAATAGTAACAAGAATAATAATAACAGTTATAGCGATAATAATAATAGTGTTAAGGATAATAATAATAGTTATAAGGATAAAGACAAGAGTAATAGGGATAGTAACAATAGAATAACCATAATAATAACAGTTATGGCGATAATAATAATAGTAATAAGGATAATAATAATAGTTATAAGGATAAAGACAAGGGCAATAGGGATAATAATAATAGTAATAAGAATAATAATAACAGTTATTAGCGATAATAATAATAGTTATAAGGATAAAGACAAGAGTAATACGGATAGTAACAATAGAATAAGGATAATAATAACAGTTATAGCGATAATAATAATAGTAACAAGAATAATAACAACAGTTATAGCGATAATAATAATAATAATAAGAATAATAATAAAAGTTATAAGGAGAAAGACAGGAGGAATAGGGATAATAATAATAGTAACAAGAATAATAATAACAGTTATAGCGATAATAATAATAGTAACAAGAATAATAATAACAGTTATAGCGGTAATAATAATAGTATTAACGATAAAGGCAAGAGTAATACGGACAGTAATAATAGTAACAAGAATAATAATAACAGTTATAGCGATAATAATAATAGTAATAAGGATAATAATAATAGTTATAAGAATAAAGACAAGGGGAATAGGGATAATAATAATAGTAATAAGAATAATAATAACAGTTGTAGCGATAATAATAATAGTTATAAGGATAAAGACAAGAGTAATACGGATAGTAACAATAGAATAACCATAATAATAACAGTTATAGCGATAATAACAATAGTATTAAGGATAACAATAACAGTTATAGCGATACTGATAATAGTAATAAGGATAATAATAATAGTTATAAGGATAAAGACAAGGGCAATAGGGATAATAAGAATAGTAATAAGAATAATAATAACAGTTATTAGCGATAATAATAATAGTTATAAGGATAAAGACAAGAGTAATACGGATAGTAACAATAGTAATAAGAATAATAATAACAGTTATAGCGATAATAATAATAGTATTAAGGATAATAATAACAGTTATAGCGATAATAATAATAGTAACAAGAATAATAATAACAGTTATAGCGATAATAATAATAATAATAAGGATAATAATAATATTTATAAGGAGAAAGACAAGAGGAATAGGGATAATAATAATAGTAAGAAGAATAATAATAACAGTTATAGCGATAATAATAATAGTAATAAGGATAATAATAATAGTTATAAGGATAAATACAAGAGTAATAAGGATAGTAACAATAGAATAAGCATAATAATAACAGTTATAGCGATAAAAATAATTGTTATAAGGAGAAAGACAAGAGGAATAGGGATAATAATAATAGTAACAAGAATAATAATAACAGTTATAGCGATAATAATAATAGTAATAAGGATAATAATAATAGTTATAGGGAGAAAGACAAGAGGAATGGGGATAATAGTAATAGTAATAAGAATAATAATAACAGTTATAGCAATAATAATAATAATAATAAGGATAATAATAATAGTTATAAGGAGAAAGACAAAAGGAATAGGGATAATAATAATAGTGACAAAATTAATAATAACAGTTATAGCGATAATAATAATAATAATAAGGATAATAATAATAATATTTATAAGGAGAAATACCAAGGGAATAGGGATAATAATAATAGTAACAAGAATAATAATAACAGTTATAGCGATAGTAATAATAGTTATAAGGAGAAAGACAAGAGGAATAGGGATAATAATAATAGTAACAAGAATAATAACAACAGTTATAGCGATAATAATAATAATAATAAGGATTAATAATAATAGTTATATGGATAAAGACAAGAGTAATACGGATAGTAACAATAGTAATAAGAATAATAATAACAGTTATAGCGATAATAATAATAATAATAAGGATAATAATAATAGTTATAAGGAGAAAGACAAGAGGAATAGGGATAATAATAATAGTAACAAGAATAATAGTAACAGTTATAGCGATAATAATAATAGTTATAAGGATATAGACAAGAGGAATAGGGATAATAGTAATAGTAATAAGAATAATAATAACAGTTATAGCGATAATAATAATAATAATAAGGATAATAATAATAGTTATAAGGAGAAAGACAAGAGGAATAGGGATAATAATAATAGTAACAAGAATAATAGTAACAGTTATAGCGATAATAATAATAGTTATAAGGATATAGACAAGAGGAATAGGGATAATAGTAATAGTAATAAGAATAATAATAACAGTTATAGCGATAATAATAATAATAATAAGGATAATAATAATAGTTATAAGGAGAAAGACAAGAGGTATAGGGATAATAATAATAGTAACAATAATAACAACAGTTATAGCGATAATAATAATAATAATAAGGATAATAATAATAGTTATAAGGAGAAAGACAAGAGGAATAGGGATAATAATAATAGTAACAATAATAATAACTACAGTTATAGCGATAATAATAATAATAATAAGGATAATAATAATAGTTATAAGGAGAAAGGCAAAAGGAATAGGGATAATAATAATAGTAACAAGAATAATAATAACAGTTATAGCGATATTAATAATAGTAACAAGAATAATAATAACAGTTATAGCGATAATAATAATAATAATAAGGATAATAATAATAGTTATACGGAGAAATACCAAGGGAATAGGGATAATAATAATAGTAACAAGAATAATAATAACAGTTATAGCGATAATAATAATAATAATAATAAGGATAATAATAATAGTTATAAGGATAAAGACAAGAGGAATACGGTTAATAGTAATAGTAATAACAATAATAATAACAGTTATAGCGATAATAATAATAGTAAGAAGGATAATAATAATAGTTATAAGGATAAAGACAAGGGCAATAGCGATAATAATAATAGTAATAACAATAATAATAACAGTTGTAGCGATAATAATAATAGTAAAAAGGATTAATAATAATAGTTATATGGATAAAGACAAGAGCAATACGGATAGTAACAATAGTAATAAGAATAATAATAACAGTTTTAGCGATAATAATAATAGTAACAAGAATAATAATAACAGTTAGAGCGATAATAATAATAATAATAAGGATAATAATAATAGTTATAAGGAGAGAGACAAGAGGAATAGGGATAATAATAATAGTAACAAGAATAATAGTAACAGTTATAGCGATAATAATAATAGTTATAAGGATATAGACAAGAGGAATAGGGATAATAGTAATAGTAATAAGAATAATAATAACAGTTATAGCGATAATAATAATAATAATAAGGATAATAATAATAGTTATAAGGAGAAAGACAAGAGGTATAGGGATAATAATAATAGTAACAATAATAACAACAGTTATAGCGATAATAATAATAATAATAAGGATAATAATAATAGTTATAAGGAGAAAGACAAGAGGAATAGGGATAATAATAATAGTAACAATAATAATAACTACAGTTATAGCGATAATAATAATAATAATAAGGATAATAATAATAGTTATAAGGAGAAAGGCAAAAGGAATAGGGATAATAATAATAGTAACAAGAATAATAATAACAGTTATAGCGATAATAATAATAGTTATAAGGAGAAAGACAAGAGGAATAGGGATAATAATAATAGTAACAAGAATAATAATAACAGTTATAGCGATAATAATAATAGTAATAAGGATTAATAATAATAGTTATATGGATAAAGACAAGAGTAATACGGATAGCAACAATAGTAATAAGAATAATAATAACAGTTATAGCGATAATAAAAATAGTAACAAGAATAATAATAACAGTTATAGCGATAATAATAATAGTAATAAGGATAATAATAATAGTTATAAGGATAAAGACAAGAGTAATAGGGATAGTAACAATAGAATAACCATAATAATAACAGTTATAGCGATAATAATAATAGTAATAAGGATAATAATAATAGTTATAAGGATAAAGACAAGGGCAATAGGGATAATAATAATAGTAATAAGAATAATAATAACAGTTATTAGCGATAATAATAATAGTTATAAGGATAAAGACAAGAGTAATACGGATAGTAACAATAGAATAACCATAATAATAACAGTTATAGCGATAATAATAATAGTATTAAGGATAATAATAACAGTTATAGCGATACTGATAATAGTAATAAGGATAATAATAATAGTTATAAGGATAAAGACAAGGGCAATAGGGATAATAAGAATAGTAATAAGAATAATAATAACAGTTATTAGCGATAATAATAATAGTTATAAGGATAAATACAAGAGTAATAAGGATAGTAACAATAGAATAAGCATAATAATAACAGTTATAGCGATAATAATAATTGTTATAAGGAGAAAGACAAGAGGAATAGGGATAATAATAATAGCAACAAGAATAATAATAACAGTTATAGCGATAATTATAATAATAATAGTTATAAGGAGAAAGACAAGAGGAATGGGGATAATAGTAATAGTAATAAGAATAATAACAACAGTTATAGCGATAATAATAATAATAATAAGGATAATAATAACAGTTATAGCGATAATAATAATACTAACAAGAATAATAATAACAGTTATAGCGATAATAATAATAGTTATAAGGAGTAAGACAAGAGGAATAGGGTAATGATAATAGTAACAAGAATAATAATAACAGTTATAGCGATAATAATTATAGTTATAAGGAGAAAGACAAAAGGAATAGGGATAATAATAATAGTAACAAGAATAATAATAACAGTTATAGCGATAATAATAATAGTATTAAGGATAATAATAACAGTTATAGCGATAATAATAATAGTAATAAGGATAATAGTAATAGTTATAAGGATAAAGAAAAGGGCAATAGCGATAATAATAATAGTAATAACAATAATAATAACAGTTGTAGCGATAATAATAATAGTAAAAACGATTAATAATAATAGTTATATGGATAAAGACAAGAGTAATACGGATAGTAACAATAGTAATAAGAATAATAATAACAGTTATAGCGATAATAATAATAGTAACAAGAATAATAATAACAGTTATAGCGATAGTAATAATAGTTATAAGGAGAAAGACAAGAGGAATAGGGATAATAAAAATAGTAACAAGAATAATAACAACAGTTATAGCGATAATAATAATAATAATAAGGATAATAATAATAGATATAAGGAGAAAGACAAGAGGAATAGGAATAATAATAATAGTATCAAGAATAATAGTAACAGTTATAGCGATAATAATAATAGTAACAAGAATAATAATAACAGTTATAGCGATAGTAATAATAGTTATAAGGAGAAAGACAAGAGGAATAGGGATAATAAAAATAGTAACAAGAATAATAACAACAGTTATAGCGATAATAATAATAATAATAAGGATAATAATAATAGATATAAGGAGAAAGACAAGAGGAATAGGGATAATAATAATAGTATCAAGAATAATAGTAACAGTTATAGCGATAATAATAATAGTAATAAGGATTAATAATAATAGTTATATGGATAAAGACAAGAGTAATACGGATAGCAACAATAGTAATAAGAATAATAATAACAGTTATAGCGATAATAATAATAGTAACAAGAATAATAATAACAGTTATAGCGATAATAATAATAATAATAATAATGATAATAATAATAGTTATAAGGATAAATACAAGAGGAATACGTTAAATAGTAATAGTAATAAGAATAATAATAACAGTTATAGCGATAATAATGATAATAATAAGGATAATAATAATAGTTATAAGGAGAAAGACAAGCGGAATAGGGATAATAATAATAGTAACAAGAATAATAATAACAGTTATAGCGATAATATTAATAGTATTAAGGATAATAAGAACAGTTATAGCGATAATAATAATAGTATTAAGGATAATAATAACAGTTATTGCGATAATAATAATAGTATTAAGGATAATAATAACAGTTATAGCGATAATAATAATAGTTATAAGGAGTAAGACAAGAGGAATAGGGATAATGATAATAGTAACAAGAATAATAATAACAGTTATAGCGATAATAATAATAGTTATAAGGAGAAAGACAAAAGGAATAGGGATAATAATAATAGTAACAAGAATAATAATAACAGTTATAGCGATAATAATAATAGTATTAAGGATAATAATAACAGTTATAGCGATAATAATAATAGTAATAAGGATAATAGTAATAGTTATAAGGATAAAGACAAGGTCAATAGCGATAATAATAATAGTAATAACAATAATAATAACAGTTGTAGCGATGATAATAATAGTAAAAAGGATTAATAATAATAGTTATATGGATAAAGACAAGAGTAATACGGATAGTAACAATAGTAATAAGAATAATAATAACAGTTATAGCGATAATAATAATAGTAACAAGAATAATAATAACAGTTTATAGCGATAGTAATAATAGTTATAAGGAGAAAGACAAGAGGAATAGGGAAAATAAAAATAGTAACAAGAATAATAACAACAGTTATAGCGATAATAATAATAATAATAAGGATAATAATAATAGATATAAGGAGAAAGACAAGAGGAATAGGGATAATAATAATAGTATCAAGAATAATAGTAACAGTTATAGCGATAATAATAATAATAATAAGGATAATAATAATAGTTATAAGGATAAATACAAGAGGAATAGGGATAATAGTAATAGTAATAAGAATAATAATAACAGTTATAGCGATAATAATAATAGTAATAAGGATAATAGTAATAGTTATAAGGATAAAGACAAGGGCAATAGCGATAATAATAATAGTAATAACAATAATAATAACAGTTGTAGCGATACTAATAATAGTAAAAACGATTAATAATAATAGTTATATGGATAAAGACAAGAGTAATACGGATAGTAACAATAGTAATAAGAATAATAATAACAGTTATAGCGATAATAATAATAGTAACAAGAATAATAATAACAGTTATAGCGATAGTAATAATAGTTATAAGGAGAAAGACAAGAGGAATAGGGATAATAAAAATAGTAACAAGAATAATAACAACAGTTATAGCGATAATAATAATAATAATAGATATAAGGAGAAAGACAAGAGGAATAGGAATAATAATAATAGTATCAAGAATAATAGTAACAGTTATAGCGATAATAATAATAATAATAAGGATAATAATAATAGTTATAAGGATAAATACAAGAGGAATAGGGATAATAGTAATAGTAATAAGAATAATAATAACAGTTATAGCGATAATAATGATAATAATAAGGATAATAATAATAGTTATAAGGAGAAAGACAAGCGGAATAGGAATAATAATAAAAGTAACAAGAATAATAATAACAGTTATAGCGATAATAATAATAGTATTAAGGATAATAATAACAGTTATAGCGATAATAATAATAGTATTAAGGATAATAATAACAGTTATACCGATAATAATAATAGTTATAAGGAGTAAGACAAGAGGAATAGGGATAATAATAATAGTAACAAGAATAATAATAACAGTTATAGCGATAATAATAATAGTATTAAGGATAATAATATCAGTTATAGCGATAATAATAATAATAATAAGGATAATAATAATAGTTATAAGGATAAATACAAGAGGAATAGGGATAATAGTAATAGTAATAAGAATAATAATAACAGTTATAGCGATAATAATAATAGTTATAAGGATATAGACAAGAGGAATAGGGATAATAGTAATAGTAATAAGAATAATAATAACAGTTATAGCGATAATAATAATAATAATAAGGATAATAATAATAGTTATAAGGAGAAAGACAAGAGGAATAGGGATAATAATAATAGTAACAAGAATAATAATAACAGTTATAGCGATAATAATAATAATAATAAGGATAATAATAATAGTTATAAGCAGAAAGACAAAAGGAATAGGGATAATAATAATAGTAACAAGAATAATAACAACAGTTATAGCGATAATAATAATAATAATAAGGATAATAATAATAGATATAAGGAGAAAGACAAGAGGAATAGGGATAATAATAATAGTATCAAGAATAATAGTAACAGTTATAGCGATAATAATAATAGTAATAAGGATTAATAATAATAGTTATATGGATAAAGACAAGAGTAATACGGATAGCAACAATAGTAATAAGAATAATAATAACAGTTATAGCGATAATAATAATAATAATAAGGATAATAATAATAGTTATAAGGAGAAAGACAAGAGGAATAGGGATAATAATAATAGTAACAAGAATAATAATAACAGTTATAGCGATAATAATAATAATAATAAGGATAATAATAATAGTTATAAGCAGAAAGACAAAAGGAATAGGGATAATAATAATAGTAACAAGAATAATAACAACAGTTATAGCGATAATAATAATAATAATAAGGATAATAATAATAGATATAAGGAGAAAGACAAGAGGAATAGGGATAATAATAATAGTATCAAGAATAATAGTAACAGTTATAGCGATAATAATAATAGTAATAAGGATTAATAATAATAGTTATATGGATAAAGACAAGAGTAATACGGATAGCAACAATAGTAATAAGAATAATAATAACAGTTATAGCGATAATAATAATAGTAACAAGAATAATAATAACAGTTATAGCGATAATAATAATAATAATAATAATGATAATAATAATAGTTATAAGGATAAATACAAGAGGAATACGTTAAATAGTAATAGTAATAAGAATAATAATAACAGTTATAGCGATAATAATGATAACAATAAGGATAATAATAATAGTTATAAGGAGAAAGACAAGCGGAATAGGGATAATAATAATAGTAACAAGAACAATAATAACAGTTATAGCGATAATATTAATAGTATTAAGGATAATAAGAACAGTTATAGCGATAATAATAATAGTATTAAGGATAATAATAACAGTTATAGCGATAATAATAATAGTATTAAGGATAATAATAACAGTTATAGCGATAATAATAATAGTTATAAGGAGTAAGACAAGAGGAATAGGGATAATGATAATAGTAACAAGAATAATAATAACAGTTATAGCGATAATAATAATAATAATAAGGATAATAATAATAGTTATAAGGAGAAAGACAAAAGGAATAGGGATAATAATAATAGTAACAAGAATAATAATAACAGTTATAGCGATAATAATAATAGTATTAAGGATAATAATAACAGTTATAGCGATAATAATAATAGTAATAAGGATAATAGTAATAGTTATAAGGATAAAGACAAGGTCAATAGCGATAATAATAATAGTAATAACAATAATAATAACAGTTGTAGCGATGATAATAATAGTAAAAAGGATTAATAATAATAGTTATATGGATAAAGACAAGAGTAATACGGATAGTAACAATAGTAATAAGAATAATAATAACAGTTATAGCAATAATAATAATAGTAACAAGAATAATAATAACAGTTATAGCGATAGTAATAATAGTTATAAGGAGAAAGACAAGAGGAATAGGGAAAATAAAAATAGTAACAAGAATAATAACAACAGTTATAGCGATAATAATAATAATAAGGATAATAATAATAGATATAAGGAGAAAGACAAGAGGAATAGGGATAATAATAATAGTATCAAGAATAATAGTAACAGTTATAGCGATAATAATAATAATAATAAGGATAATAATAATAGTTATAAGGATAAATACAAGAGGAATACGTTTAATAGTAATAGTAATAAGAATAATAATAACAGTTATAGCGATAATAATGATAATAATAAGGATAATAATAATAGTTATAAGGAGAAAGACAAGCGGAATAGGGATAATAATAATAGTAACAAGAATAATAATAACAGTTATAGCGATAATATTAATAGTATTAAGGATAATAAGAACAGTTATAGCGATAATAATAATAGTATTAAGGATAATAATAACAGTTATAGCGATAATAATAATAGTATTAAGGATAATAATAACAGTTATAGCGATAATAATAATAGTTATAAGGAGTAAGACAAGAGGAATAGGGTAATGATAATAGTAACAAGAATAATAATAACAGTTATAGCGATAATAATAATAGTTATAAGGAGAAAGACAAAAGGAATAGGGATAATAATAATAGTAACAAGAATAATAATAACAGTTATAGCGATAATAATAATAGTATTAAGGATAATAATAACAGTTATAGCGATAATAATAATAGTAATAAGGATAATAGTAATAGTTATAAGGATAAAGAAAAGGGCAATAGCGATAATAATAATAGTAATAACAATAATAATAACAGTTGTAGCGATAATAATAATAGTAAAAACGATTAATAATAATAGTTATATGGATAAAGACAAGAGTAATACGGATAGTAACAATAGTAATAAGAATAATAATAACAGTTATAGCGATAATAATAATAGTAACAAGAATAATAATAACAGTTATAGCGATAGTAATAATAGTTATAAGGAGAAAGACAAGAGGAATAGGGATAATAAAAATAGTAACAAGAATAATAACAACAGTTATAGCGATAATAATAATAATAATAAGGATAATAATAATAGATATAAGGAGAAAGACAAGAGGAATAGGAATAATAATAATAGTATCAAGAATAATAGTAACAGTTATAGCGATAATAATAATAATAATAAGGATAATAATAATAGTTATAAGGATAAATACAAGAGGAATAGGGATAATAGTAATAGTAATAAGAATAATAATAACAGTTATAGCGATAATAATGATAATAATAAGGATAATAATAATAGTTATAAGGAGAAAGACAAGCGGAATAGGAATAATAATAAAAGTAACAAGAATAATAATAACAGTTATAGCGATAATAATAATAGTATTAAGGATAATAATAACAGTTATACCGATAATAATAATAGTTATAAGGAGTAAGACAAGAGGAATAGGGATAATAATAATAGTAACAAGAATAATAATAACAGTTATAGCGATAATAATAATAGTATTAAGGATAATAATATCAGTTATAGCGATAATAATAATAATAATAAGGATAATAATAATAGTTATAAGGATAAATACAAGAGGAATAGGGATAATAGTAATAGTAATAAGAATAATAATAACAGTTATAGCGATAATAATAATAGTTATAAGGATATAGACAAGAGGAATAGGGATAATAGTAATAGTAATAAGAATAATAATAACAGTTATAGCGATAATAATAATAATAATAAGGATAATAATAATAGTTATAAGGAGAAAGACAAGAGGAATAGGGATAATAATAATAGTAACAAGAATAATAATAACAGTTATAGCGATAATAATAATAATAATAAGGATAATAATAATAGTTATAAGCAGAAAGACAAAAGGAATAGGGATAATAATAATAGTAACAAGAATAATAACAACAGTTATAGCGATAATAATAATAATAATAAGGATAATAATAATAGATATAAGGAGAAAGACAAGAGGAATAGGGATAATAATAATAGTATCAAGAATAATAGTAACAGTTATAGCGATAATAATAATAGTAATAAGGATTAATAATAATAGTTATATGGATAAAGACAAGAGTAATACGGATAGCAACAATAGTAATAAGAATAATAATAACAGTTATAGCGATAATAATAATAGTAACAAGAATAATAATAACAGTTATAGCGATAATAATAATAATAATAATAATGATAATAATAATAGTTATAAGGATAAATACAAGAGGAATACGTTAAATAGTAATAGTAATAAGAATAATAATAACAGTTATAGCGATAATAATGATAATAATAAGGATAATAATAATAGTTATAAGGAGAAAGACAAGCGGAATAGGGATAATAATAATAGTAACAAGAATAATAATAACAGTTATAGCGATAATATTAATAGTATTAAGGATAATAAGAACAGTTATAGCGATAATAATAATAGTATTAAGGATAATAATAACAGTTATTGCGATAATAATAATAGTATTAAGGATAATAATAACAGTTATAGCGATAATAATAATAGTTATAAGGAGTAAGACAAGAGGAATAGGGATAATGATAATAGTAACAAGAATAATAATAACAGTTATAGCGATAATAATAATAGTTATAAGGAGAAAGACAAAAGGAATAGGGATAATAATAATAGTAACAAGAATAATAATAACAGTTATAGCGATAATAATAATAGTATTAAGGATAATAATAACAGTTATAGCGATAATAATAATAGTAATAAGGATAATAGTAATAGTTATAAGGATAAAGACAAGGTCAATAGCGATAATAATAATAGTAATAACAATAATAATAACAGTTGTAGCGATGATAATAATAGTAAAAAGGATTAATAATAATAGTTATATGGATAAAGACAAGAGTAATACGGATAGTAACAATAGTAATAAGAATAATAATAACAGTTATAGCGATAATAATAATAATAATAAGGATAATAATAATAGTTATAAGCAGAAAGACAAAAGGAATAGGGATAATAATAATAGTAACAAGAATAATAACAACAGTTATAGCGATAATAATAATAATAATAAGGATAATAATAATAGATATAAGGAGAAAGACAAGAGGAATAGGGATAATAATAATAGTATCAAGAATAATAGTAACAGTTATAGCGATAATAATAATAGTAATAAGGATTAATAATAATAGTTATATGGATAAAGACAAGAGTAATACGGATAGCAACAATAGTAATAAGAATAATAATAACAGTTATAGCGATAATAATAATAATAATAAGGATAATAATAATAGTTATAAGGAGAAAGACAAGAGGAATAGGGATAATAATAATAGTAACAAGAATAATAATAACAGTTATAGCGATAATAATAATAGTATTAAGGATAATAATAACAGTTATAGCGATAATAATAATAGTAATAAGGATAATAGTAATAGTTTATAAGGATAAAGACAAGGTCAATAGCGATAATAATAATAGTAATAACAATAATAATAACAGTTGTAGCGATGATAATAATAGTAAAAAGGATTAATAATAATAGTTATATGGATAAAGACAAGAGTAATACGGATAGTAACAATAGTAATAAGAATAATAATAACAGTTATAGCAATAATAATAATAGTAACAAGAATAATAATAACAGTTATAGCGATAGTAATAATAGTTATAAGGAGAAAGACAAGAGGAATAGGGAAAATAAAAATAGTAACAAGAATAATAACAACAGTTATAGCGATAATAATAATAATAAGGATAATAATAATAGATATAAGGAGGAAGACAAGAGGAATAGGGATAATAATAATAGTATCAAGAATAATAGTAACAGTTATAGCGATAATAATAATAATAATAAGGATAATAATAATAGTTATAAGGATAAATACAAGAGGAATACGTTTAATAGTAATAGTAATAAGAATAATAATAACAGTTATAGCGATAATAATGATAATAATAAGGATAATAATAATAGTTATAAGGAGAAAGACAAGCGGAATAGGGATAATAATAATAGTAACAAGAATAATAATAACAGTTATAGCGATAATATTAATAGTATTAAGGATAATAAGAACAGTTATAGCGATAATAATAATAGTATTAAGGATAATAATAACAGTTATAGCGATAATAATAATAGTATTAAGGATAATAATAACAGTTATAGCGATAATAATAATAGTTATAAGGAGTAAGACAAGAGGAATAGGGTAATGATAATAGTAACAAGAATAATAATAACAGTTATAGCGATAATAATATAGTTATAAGGAGAAAGACAAAAGGAATAGGGATAATAATAATAGTAACAAGAATAATAATAACAGTTATAGCGATAATAATAATAGTATTAAGGATAATAATAACAGTTATAGCGATAATAATAATAGTAATAAGGATAATAGTAATAGTTATAAGGATAAAGAAAAGGGCAATAGCGATAATAATAATAGTAATAACAATAATAATAACAGTTGTAGCGATAATAATAATAGTAAAAACGATTAATAATAATAGTTATATGGATAAAGACAAGAGTAATACGGATAGTAACAATAGTAATAAGAATAATAATAACAGTTATAGCGATAATAATAATAGTAACAAGAATAATAATAACAGTTATAGCGATAGTAATAATAGTTATAAGGAGAAAGACAAGAGGAATAGGGATAATAAAAATAGTAACAAGAATAATAACAACAGTTATAGCGATAATAATAATAATAATAAGGATAATAATAATAGATATAAGGAGAAAGACAAGAGGAATAGGAATAATAATAATAGTATCAAGAATAATAGTAACAGTTATAGCGATAATAATAATAATAATAAGGATAATAATAATAGTTATAAGGATAAATGCAAGAGGAATAGGGATAATAGTAATAGTAATAAGAATAATAATAACAGTTATAGCGATAATAATGATAATAATAAGGATAATAATAATAGTTATAAGGAGAAAGACAAGCGGAATAGGAATAATAATAAAAGTAACAAGAATAATAATAACAGTTATAGCGATAATAATAATAATAATAAGGATAATAATAATAGTTATAAGCAGAAAGACAAAAGGAATAGGATAATAATAATAGTAACAAGAATAATAACAACAGTTATAGCGATAATAATAATAATAATAAGGATAATAATAATAGATATAAGGAGAAAGACAAGAGGAATAGGGATAATAATAATAGTATCAAGAATAATAGTAACAGTTATAGCGATAATAATAATAGTAATAAGGATTAATAATAATAGTTATATGGATAAAGACAAGAGTAATACGGATAGCAACAATAGTAATAAGAATAATAATAACAGTTATAGCGATAATAATAATAATAATAAGGATAATAATAATAGTTATAAGGAGAAAGACAAGAGGAATAGGGATAATAATAATAGTAACAAGAATAATAATAACAGTTATAGCGATAATAATAATAATAATAAGGATAATAATAATAGTTATAAGCAGAAAGACAAAAGGAATAGGGATAATAATAATAGTAACAAGAATAATAACAACAGTTATAGCGATAATAATAATAATAATAAGGATAATAATAATAGATATAAGGAGAAAGACAAGAGGAATAGGGATAATAATAATAGTATCAAGAATAATAGTAACAGTTATAGCGATAATAATAATAGTAATAAGGATTAATAATAATAGTTATATGGATAAAGACAAGAGTAATACGGATAGCAACAATAGTAATAAGAATAATAATAACAGTTATAGCGATAATAATAATAGTAACAAGAATAATAATAACAGTTATAGCGATAATAATAATAATAATAATAATGATAATAATAATAGTTATAAGGATAAATACAAGAGGAATACGTTAAATAGTAATAGTAATAAGAATAATAATAACAGTTATAGCGATAATAATGATAACAATAAGGATAATAATAATAGTTATAAGGAGAAAGACAAGCGGAATAGGGATAATAATAATAGTAACAAGAACAATAATAACAGTTATAGCGATAATATTAATAGTATTAAGGATAATAAGAACAGTTATAGCGATAATAATAATAGTATTAAGGATAATAATAACAGTTATAGCGATAATAATAATAGTATTAAGGATAATAATAACAGTTATAGCGATAATAATAATAGTTATAAGGAGTAAGACAAGAGGAATAGGGATAATGATAATAGTAACAAGAATAATAATAACAGTTATAGCGATAATAATAATAATAATAAGGATAATAATAATAGTTATAAGGAGAAAGACAAAAGGAATAGGGATAATAATAATAGTAACAAGAATAATAATAACAGTTATAGCGATAATAATAATAGTATTAAGGATAATAATAACAGTTATAGCGATAATAATAATAGTAATAAGGATAATAGTAATAGTTATAAGGATAAAGACAAGGTCAATAGCGATAATAATAATAGTAATAACAATAATAATAACAGTTGTAGCGATGATAATAATAGTAAAAAGGATTAATAATAATAGTTATATGGATAAAGACAAGAGTAATACGGATAGTAACAATAGTAATAAGAATAATAATAACAGTTATAGCAATAATAATAATAGTAACAAGAATAATAATAACAGTTATAGCGATAGTAATAATAGTTATAAGGAGAAAGACAAGAGGAATAGGGAAAATAAAAATAGTAACAAGAATAATAACAACAGTTATAGCGATAATAATAATAATAATAAGGATAATAATAATAGATATAAGGAGAAAGACAAGAGGAATAGGGATAATAATAATAGTATCAAGAATAATAGTAACATTTATAGCGATAATAATAATAATAATAAGGATAATAATAATAGTTATAAGGATAAATACAAGAGGAATACGTTTAATAGTAATAGTAATAAGAATAATAATAACAGTTATAGCGATAATAATGATAATAATAAGGATAATAATAATAGTTATAAGGAGAAAGACAAGCGGAATAGGGATAATAATAATAGTAACAAGAATAATAATAACAGTTATAGCGATAATATTAATAGTATTAAGGATAATAAGAACAGTTATAGCGATAATAATAATAGTATTAAGGATAATAATAACAGTTATAGCGATAATAATAATAGTATTAAGGATAATAATAACAGTTATAGCGATAATAATAATAGTTATAAGGAGTAAGACAAGAGGAATAGGGATAATGATAATAGTAACAAGAATAATAATAACAGTTATAGCGATAATAATAATAATAATAAGGATAATAATAATAGTTATAAGGAGAAAGACAAAAGGAATAGGGATAATAATAATAGTAACAAGAATAATAATAACAGTTATAGCGATAATAATAATAGTATTAAGGATAATAATAACAGTTATAGCGATAATAATAATAGTAATAAGGATAATAGTAATAGTTATAAGGATAAAGACAAGGTCAATAGCGATAATAATAATAGTAATAACAATAATAATAACAGTTGTAGCGATGATAATAATAGTATAAAGGATTAATAATAATAGTTATATGGATAAAGACAAGAGTAATACGGATAGTAACAATAGTAATAAGAATAATAATAACAGTTATAGCGATAATAATAATAGTAACAAGAATAATAATAACAGTTATAGCGATAGTAATAATAGTTACAAGGAGAAAGACAAGAGGAATAGGGAAAATAAGAATAGTAACAAGAATAATAACAACAGTTATAGCGATAATAATAATAATAATAAGGATAATAATAATAGATATAAGGAGAAAGACAAGAGGAATAGGGACAATAATAATAGTATCAAGAATAATAGTAACAGTTATAGCGATAATAATAATAATAATAAGGATAATAATAATAGTTATAAGGATAAATACAAGAGGAATAGGGATAATAGTAATAGTAACAAGAATAATAATAACAGTTATAGCGATAATAATAATAATAATAATAATGATAATAATAATAGTTATAAGGATAAATACAAGAGGAATACGTTTAATAGTAATAGTAATAAGAATAATAATAACAGTTATAGCGATAATAATGATAATAATAAGGATAATAATAATAGTTATAAGGAGAAAGACAAGCGGAATAGGGATAATAATAATAGTAACAAGAATAATAATAACAGTTATAGCGATAATATTAATAGTATTAAGGATAATAAGAACAGTTATAGCGATAATAATAATAGTATTAAGGATAATAATAACAGTTATAGCGATAATAATAATAGTATTAAGGATAATAATAACAGTTATAGCGATAATAATAATAGTTATAAGGAGTAAGACAAGAGGAATAGGGATAATGATAATAGTAACAAGAATAATAATAACAGTTATAGCGATAATAATAATAATAATAAGGATAATAATAATAGTTATAAGGAGAAAGACAAAAGGAATAGGGATAATAATAATAGTAACAAGAATAATAATAACAGTTATAGCGATAATAATAATAGCATTAAGGATAATAATAACAGTTATAGCGATAATAATAATAGTAATAAGGATAATAGTAATAGTTATAAGGATAAAGACAAGGTCAATAGCGATAATAATAATAGTAATAACAATAATAATAACAGTTGTAGCGATGATAATAATAGTAAAAAGGATTAATAATAATAGTTATATGGATAAAGACAAGAGTAATACGGATAGTAACAATAGTAATAAGAATAATAATAACAGTTATAGCGATAATAATAATAGTAACAAGAATAATAATAACAGTTATAGCGATAGTAATAATAGTTATAAGGAGAAAGACAAGAGGAATAGGGATAATAAAAATAGTAACAAGAATAATAACAACAGTTATAGCGATAATAATAATAATAATAAGGATAATAATAATAGATATAAGGAGAAAGACAAGAGGAATAGGGATAATAATAATAGTATCAAGAATAATAGTAACAGTTATAGCGATAATAATAATAATAATAAGGATAATAATAATAGTTATAAGGATAAATACAAGAGGAATAGGGATAATAGTAATAGTAATAAGAATAATAATAACAGTTGTAGCGATAGTAATAATAGTTATAAGGAGAAAGACAAGAGGAATAGGGAAAATAAAAATAGTAACAAGAATAATAACAACAGTTATAGCGATAATAATAATAATAAGGATAATAATAATAGATATAAGGAGAAAGACAAGAGGAATAGGGATAATAATAATAGTATCAAGAATAATAGTAACAGTTATAGCGATAATAATAATAATAATAAGGATAATAATAATAGTTATAAGGATAAATACAAGAGGAATACGTTTAATAGTAATAGTAATAAGAATAATAATAACAGTTATAGCGATAATAATGATAATAATAAGG
This sequence comes from Megachile ligniseca, assembly GCA_945859555.1. NCBI lineage: Eukaryota > Metazoa > Arthropoda > Insecta > Hymenoptera > Megachilidae > Megachile > Megachile ligniseca. Next base: position 19,749 of record CAMAOC010000287.1, read on the forward strand.
ATAATAATAATAGTTATAAGGAGAAAGACAAGCGGAATAGGGATAATAATAATAGTAACAAGAATAATAATAACAGTTATAGCGATAATATTAATAGTATTAAGGATAATAAGAACAGTTATAGCGATAATAATAATAGTATTAAGGATAATAATAACAGTTATAGCGATAATAATAATAGTATTAAGGATAATAATAACAGTTATAGCGATAATAATAATAGTAATAACAATAATAATAACAGTTGTAGCGATAATAATAATAGTAAAAACGATTAATAATAATAGTTATATGGATAAAGACAAGAGTAATACGGATAGTAACAATAGTAATAAGAATAATAATAACAGTTATAGCGATAATAATAATAGTAACAAGAATAATAATAACAGTTATAGCGATAGTAATAATAGTTATAAGGAGAAAGACAAGAGGAATAGGGATAATAAAAATAGTAACAAGAATAATAACAACAGTTATAGCGATAATAATAATAATAATAAGGATAATAATAATAGATATAAGGAGAAAGACAAGAGGAATAGGAATAATAATAATAGTATCAAGAATAATAGTAACAGTTATAGCGATAATAATAATAATAATAAGGATAATAATAATAGTTATAAGGATAAATACAAGAGGAATAGGGATAATAGTAATAGTAATAAGAATAATAATAACAGTTATAGCGATAATAATGATAATAATAAGGATAATAATAATAGTTATAAGGAGAAAGACAAGCGGAATAGGAATAATAATAAAAGTAACAAGAATAATAATAACAGTTATAGCGATAATAATAATAGTATTAAGGATAATAATAACAGTTATACCGATAATAATAATAGTTATAAGGAGTAAGACAAGAGGAATAGGGATAATAATAATAGTAACAAGAATAATAATAACAGTTATAGCGATAATAATAATAGTATTAAGGATAATAATATCAGTTATAGCGATAATAATAATAATAATAAGGATAATAATAATAGTTATAAGGATAAATACAAGAGGAATAGGGATAATAGTAATAGTAATAAGAATAATAATAACAGTTATAGCGATAATAATAATAGTTATAAGGATATAGACAAGAGGAATAGGGATAATAGTAATAGTAATAAGAATAATAATAACAGTTATAGCGATAATAATAATAATAATAAGGATAATAATAATAGTTATAAGGAGAAAGACAAGAGGAATAGGGATAATAATAATAGTAACAAGAATAATAATAACAGTTATAGCGATAATAATAATAATAATAAGGATAATAATAATAGTTATAAGCAGAAAGACAAAAGGAATAGGGATAATAATAATAGTAACAAGAATAATAACAACAGTTATAGCGATAATAATAATAATAATAAGGATAATAATAATAGATATAAGGAGAAAGACAAGAGGAATAGGGATAATAATAATAGTATCAAGAATAATAGTAACAGTTATAGCGATAATAATAATAGTAATAAGGATTAATAATAATAGTTATATGGATAAAGACAAGAGTAATACGGATAGCAACAATAGTAATAAGAATAATAATAACAGTTATAGCGATAATAATAATAGTAACAAGAATAATAATAACAGTTATAGCGATAATAATAATAATAATAATAATGATAATAATAATAGTTATAAGGATAAATACAAGAGGAATACGTTAAATAGTAATAGTAATAAGAATAATAATAACAGTTATAGCGATAATAATGATAATAATAAGGATAATAATAATAGTTATAAGGAGAAAGACAAGCGGAATAGGGATAATAATAATAGTAACAAGAATAATAATAACAGTTATAGCGATAATATTAATAGTATTAAGGATAATAAGAACAGTTATAGCGATAATAATAATAGTATTAAGGATAATAATAACAGTTATTACGATAATAATAATAGTATTAAGGATAATAATAACAGTTATAGCGATAATAATAATAGTTATAAGGAGTAAGACAAGAGGAATAGGGATAATGATAATAGTAACAAGAATAATAATAACAGTTATAGCGATAATAATAATAGTTATAAGGAGAAAGACAAAAGGAATAGGGATAATAATAATAGTAACAAGAATAATAATAACAGTTATAGCGATAATAATAATAGTATTAAGGATAATAATAACAGTTATAGCGATAATAATAATAGTAATAAGGATAATAGTAATAGTTATAAGGATAAAGACAAGGTCAATAGCGATAATAATAATAGTAATAACAATAATAATAACAGTTGTAGCGATGATAATAATAGTAAAAAGGATTAATAATAATAGTTATATGGATAAAGACAAGAGTAATACGGATAGTAACAATAGTAATAAGAATAATAATAACAGTTATAGCAATAATAATAATAGTAACAAGAATAATAATAACAGTTATAGCGATAGTAATAATAGTTATAAGGAGAAAGACAAGAGGAATAGGGAAAATAAAAATAGTAACAAGAATAATAACAACAGTTATAGCGATAATAATAATAATAATAAGGATAATAATAATAGATATAAGGAGAAAGACAAGAGGAATAGGGATAATAATAATAGTATCAAGAATAATAGTAACATTTATAGCGATAATAATAATAATAATAAGGATAATAATAATAGTTATAAGGATAAATACAAGAGGAATACGTTTAATAGTAATAGTAATAAGAATAATAATAACAGTTATAGCGATAATAATGATAATAATAAGGATAATAATAATAGTTATAAGGAGAAAGACAAGCGGAATAGGGATAATAATAATAGTAACAAGAATAATAATAACAGTTATAGCGATAATATTAATAGTATTAAGGATAATAAGAACAGTTATAGCGATAATAATAATAGTATTAAGGATAATAATAACAGTTATAGCGATAATAATAATAGTATTAAGGATAATAATAACAGTTATAGCGATAATAATAATAGTTATAAGGAGTAAGACAAGAGGAATAGGGATAATGATAATAGTAACAAGAATAATAATAACAGTTATAGCGATAATAATAATAATAATAAGGATAATAATAATAGTTATAAGGAGAAAGACAAAAGGAATAGGGATAATAATAATAGTAACAAGAATAATAATAACAGTTATAGCGATAATAATAATAGTATTAAGGATAATAATAACAGTTATAGCGATAATAATAATAGTAATAAGGATAATAGTAATAGTTATAAGGATAAAGACAAGGTCAATAGCGATAATAATAATAGTAATAACAATAATAATAACAGTTGTAGCGATGATAATAATAGTATAAAGGATTAATAATAATAGTTATATGGATAAAGACAAGAGTAATACGGATAGTAACAATAGTAATAAGAATAATAATAACAGTTATAGCGATAATAATAATAGTAACAAGAATAATAATAACAGTTATAGCGATAGTAATAATAGTTACAAGGAGAAAGACAAGAGGAATAGGGAAAATAAAAATAGTAACAAGAATAATAACAACAGTTATAGCGATAATAATAATAATAATAAGGATAATAATAATAGATATAAGGAGAAAGACAAGAGGAATAGGGACAATAATAATAGTATCAAGAATAATAGTAACAGTTATAGCGATAATAATAATAATAATAAGGATAATAATAATAGTTATAAGGATAAATACAAGAGGAATAGGGATAATAGTAATAGTAACAAGAATAATAATAACAGTTATAGCGATAATAATAATAATAATAATAATGATAATAATAATAGTTATAAGGATAAATACAAGAGGAATACGTTTAATAGTAATAGTAATAAGAATAATAATAACAGTTATAGCGATAATAATGATAATAATAAGGATAATAATAATAGTTATAAGGAGAAAGACAAGCGGAATAGGGATAATAATAATAGTAACAAGAATAATAATAACAGTTATAGCGATAATATTAATAGTATTAAGGATAATAAGAACAGTTATAGCGATAATAATAATAGTATTAAGGATAATAATAACAGTTATAGCGATAATAATAATAGTATTAAGGATAATAATAACAGTTATAGCGATAATAATAATAGTTATAAGGAGTAAGACAAGAGGAATAGGGATAATGATAATAGTAACAAGAATAATAATAACAGTTATAGCGATAATAATAATAATAATAAGGATAATAATAATAGTTATAAGGAGAAAGACAAAAGGAATAGGGATAATAATAATAGTAACAAGAATAATAATAACAGTTATAGCGATAATAATAATAGCATTAAGGATAATAATAACAGTTATAGCGATAATAATAATAGTAATAAGGATAATAGTAATAGTTATAAGGATAAAGACAAGGTCAATAGCGATAATAATAATAGTAATAACAATAATAATAACAGTTGTAGCGATGATAATAATAGTAAAAAGGATTAATAATAATAGTTATATGGATAAAGACAAGAGTAATACGGATAGTAACAATAGTAATAAGAATAATAATAACAGTTATAGCGATAATAATAATAGTAACAAGAATAATAATAACAGTTATAGCGATAGTAATAATAGTTATAAGGAGAAAGACAAGAGGAATAGGGATAATAAAAATAGTAACAAGAATAATAACAACAGTTATAGCGATAATAATAATAATAATAAGGATAATAATAATAGATATAAGGAGAAAGACAAGAGGAATAGGGATAATAATAATAGTATCAAGAATAATAGTAACAGTTATAGCGATAATAATAATAATAATAAGGATAATAATAATAGTTATAAGGATAAATACAAGAGGAATAGGGATAATAGTAATAGTAATAAGAATAATAATAACAGTTATAGCGATAATAATGATAATAATAAGGATAATAATTATAGTTATAAGGAGAAAGACAAGCGGGATAGGAATAATAATAAAAGTAACAAGAATAATAATAACAGTTATAGCGATAATAATAATAGTATTAAGGATAATAATAACAGTTATAGCGATAATAATAATAGTATTAAGGATAATAATAACAGTTATAGCGATAATAATAATAGTTATAAGGAGTAAGACAAGAGGAATAGGGATAATAATAATAGTAACAAGAATAATAATAACAGTTATAGCGATAATAATAATAGTATTAAGGATAATAATATCAGTTTATAGCGATAATAATAATAATAATAAGGATAATAATAATAGTTATAAGGATAAATACAAGAGGAATAGGGATAATAGTAATAGTAATAAGAATAATAATAACAGTTATAGCGATAATAATAATAGTTATAAGGATATAGACAAGAGGAATAGGGATAATAGTAATAGTAATAAGAATAATAATAACAGTTATAGCGATAATAATAATAATAATAAGGATAATAATAATAGTTATAAGGAGAAAGACAAAAGGAATAGGGATAATAATAATAGTAACAAGAATAATAACAACAGTTATAGCGATAATAATAATAATAATAAGGATAATAATAATAGATATAAGGAGAAAGACAAGAGGAATAGGGATAATAATAATAGTATCAAGAATAATAGTAACAGTTATAGCGATAATAATAATAGTAATAAGGATTAATAATAATAGTTATATGGATAAAGACAAGAGTAATACGGATAGCAACAATAGTAATAAGAATAATAATAACAGTTATAGCGATAACAATAATAGTAACAAGAATAATAATAACAGTTATAGCGATAATAATAATAGTATTAAGGATAATAATAACAGTTATAGCGATAATAATAATAGTATTAAGGATAATAATAACAGTTATAGCGATAATAATAATAGTTATAAGGAGTAAGACAAGAGGAATAGGGATAATGATAATAGTAACAAGAATAATAATAACAGTTATAGCGATAATAATAAGAGTATTAAGGATAATAATATCAGTTATAGCGATAATAATAATAATAATAAGGATAATAATAATAGTTATAAGGATAAATACAAGAGGAATAGGGATAATAGTAATAGTAATAAGAATAATAATAACAGTTATAGCGATAATAATAATAGTTATAAGGATATAGACAAGAGGAATAGGGATAATAGTAATAGTAATAAGAATAATAATAACAGTTATAGCGATAATAATAATAATAATGAGGATAATAATAATAGTTATAAGGAGAAAGACAAGAGGAATAGGGATAATAATAATAGTAACAAGAATAATAATAACAGTTATAGCGATAATAATAATAATAATAAGGATAATAATAATAGTTATAAGCAGAAAGACAAAAGGAATAGGGATAATAATAATAGTAACAAGAATAATAACAACAGTTATAGCGATAATAATAATAATAATAAGGATAATAATAATAGATATAAGGAGAAAGACAAGAGGAATAGGGATAATAATAATAGTATCAAGAATAATAGTAACAGTTATAGCGATAATAATACTAGTAATAAGGATTAATAATAATAGTTATATGGATAAAGACAAGAGTAATACGGATAGCAACAATAGTAATAAGAATAATAATAACAGTTATAGCGATAATAATGATAGTAACAAGAATAATAATAACAGTTATAGCGATAATAATAATAATAATAATAAGGATAATGATATTAGTTATAAGGATAAATACAAGAAGAATACGGTTAATAGTAATAGTAATTAAGAATAATAATAACAGTTATAGCGATAATAATGATAATAATAAGGATAATAATAATAGTTATAAGGAGAAAGACAAGCGGAATAGGGATAATAATAATAGTAACAAGAATAACAATAACAGTTATAGCGATAATAATAATAGTATTAAGGATAATAATAACAGTTATAGCGATAATAATAATAGTTATAAGGAGTAAGACAAGAGGAATAGGGATAATGATAATAGTAACAAGAAAAATAATAACAGTTATAGCGATAATAATAATAGTATTAAGGATAATAATATCAGTTATAGCGATAATAATAATAATAATAAGGATAATAATAATAGTTATAAGGATAAATACAAGAGTAATAGGGATAATAGTAATAGTAATAAGAATAATAATAACAGTTATAGCGATAATAATAATAGTTATAAGGATATAGACAAGAGGAATAGGGATAATAGTAATAGTAATAAGAATAATAATAACAGTTATAGCGATAATAATAATAATAATAAGGATAATAATAATAGTTATAAGGAGAAAGACAAGAGGAATAGGGATAATAATAATAGTAACAAGAATAATAATAACAGTTACAGCGATAATAATAATAATAATAAGGATAATAATAATAGTTATAAGCAGAAAGACAAAAGGAATAGGGATAATAATAATAGTAACAAGAATAATAACATCAGTTATAGCGATAATAATAATAATAATAAGGATAATAATAATAGATATAAGGAGAAAGACAAGAGGAATAGGGATAATAATAATAGTATCAAGAATAATAGTAACAGTTATAGCGATAATAATAATAGTAATAAGGATTATAATAATAGTTATATGGATAAAGACAAGAGTAATACGGATAGCAACAATAGTAATAAGAATAATAATAACAGTTATAGCGATAATAATAATAGTAACAAGAATAATAATAACAGTTATAGCGATAATAATAATAATAATAATAAGGATAATGATAATAGTTATAAGGATAAATACAAGAAGAATACGGTTAATAGTAATAGTAATAAGAATAATAATAACAGTTATAGCGATAATAATGATAATAATAAGGATAATAATAATAGTTATAAGGAGAACGACAAGCGGAATAGGGATAATAATAATAGTAACAAGAATAATAATAACAGTTATAGCGATAATAATAATAGTATTAAGGATAATAATAACAGTTATAGCGATAATAATAATAGTATTAAGGATAATAATAACAGTTATAGCGATAATAATAATAGTATTAAGGATAATAATAACAGTTTTAGCGATAATAATAATAGTTATAAGGAGTAAGACAAGAGGAAAAGGGATAATGATAATAGTAACAAGAATAATAATAACAGTTATAGCGATAATAATAATAGTATTAAGGATAATAATATCAGTTATAGCGATAATAATAATAATAATAATAAGGATAATGATAATAGTTATAAGGATAAATACAAGAAGAATACGGTTAATAGTAATAGTAACAAGAATAATAATAACAGTTATAGCGATAATAATAATAATAATAAGGATAATAATAATAGTTATAAGCAGAAAGACAAAAGGAATAGGGATAATAATAATAGTAACAAGAATAATAACAACAGTTATAGCGATAATAATAATAATAATAAGGATAATAATAATAGATATAAGGAGAAAGACAAGAGGAATAGGGATAATAATAATAGTATCAAGAATAATAGTAACAGTTATAGCGATAATAATAATAGTAATAAGGATTAATAATAATAGTTATATGGATAAAGACAAGAGTAATACGGATAGCAACAATAGTAATAAGAATAATAATAACAGTTATAGCGATAACAATAATAGTAACAAGAATAATAATAACAGTTATAGCGATAATAATAATAGTATTAAGGATAATAATAACAGTTATAGCGATAATAATAATAGTATTAAGGATAATAATAACAGTTATAGCGATAATAATAATAGTATTAAGGATAATAATAACAGTTATAGCGATAATAATAATAGTTATAAGGAGTAAGACAAGAGGAATAGGGATAATGATAATAGTAACAAGAATAATAATAACAGTTATAGCGATAATAATAAGAGTATTAAGGATAATAATATCAGTTATAGCGATAATAATAATAATAATAAGGATAATAATAATAGTTATAAGGATAAATACAAGAGGAATAGGGATAATAGTAATAGTAATAAGAATAATAATAACAGTTATAGCGATAATAATAATAGTTATAAGGATATAGACAAGAGGAATAGGGATAATAGTAATAGTAATAAGAATAATAATAACAGTTATAGCGATAATAATAATAATAATGAGGATAATAATAATAGTTATAAGGAGAAAGACAAGAGGAATAGGGATAATAATAATAGTAACAAGAATAATAATAACAGTTATAGCGATAATAATAATAATAATAAGGATAATAATAATAGTTATAAGCAGAAAGACAAAAGGAATAGGGATAATAATAATAGTAACAAGAATAATAACAACAGTTATAGCGATAATAATAATAATAATAAGGATAATAATAATAGATATAAGGAGAAAGACAAGAGGAATAGGGATAATAATAATAGTATCAAGAATAATAGTAACAGTTATAGCGATAATAATACTAGTAATAAGGATTAATAATAATAGTTATATGGATAAAGACAAGAGTAATACGGATAGCAACAATAGTAATAAGAATAATAATAACAGTTATAGCGATAATAATGATAGTAACAAGAATAATAATAACAGTTATAGCGATAATAATAATAATAATAAGGATAATAATAATAGTTATAAGCAGAAAGACAAAAGGAATAGGGATAATAATAATAGTAACAAGAATAATAACATCAGTTATAGCGATAATAATAATAGTATTAAGGATAATAATATCAGTTATAGCGATAATAATAATAATAATAAGGATAATAATAATAGTTATAAGGATAAATACAAGAGGAATAGGGATAATAGTAATAGTAATAAGAATAATAATAACAGTTATAGCGATAATAATAATAGTTATAAGGATATAGACAAGAGGAATAGGGATAATAGTAATAGTAATAAGAATAATGATAACAGTTATAGCGATAATAATAATAATAATAAGGATAATAATAATAGTTATAAGGAGAAAGACAAGAGGAATAGGGATAATAATAATAGTAACAAGAATAATAATAACAGTTATAGCGATAATAATAATAATAATAAGGATAATAATAATAGTTATAAGCAGAAAGACAAAAGGAATAGGGATAATAATAATAGTAACAAGAATAATAACATCAGTTATAGCGATAATAATAATAATAATAAGGATAATAATAATAGATATAAGGAGAAAGACAAGAGGAATAGGGATAATAATAATAGTATCAAGAATAATAGTAACAGTTATAGCGATAATAATAATAGTAATAAGGACTATAATAATAGTTATATGGATAAAGACAAGAGTAATACGGATAGCAACAATAGTAATAAGAATAATAATAACAGTTATAGCGATAATAATAATAGTAACAAGAATAATAATAACAGTTATAGCGATAATAATAATAATAATAATAAGGATAATGATAATAGTTATAAGGATAAATACAAGAAGAATACGGTTAATAGTAATAGTAATAAGAATAATAATAACAGTTATAGCGATAATAATGATAATAATAAGGATAATAATAATAGTTATAAGGAGAAAGACAAGCGGAATAGGGATAATAATAATAGTAACAAGAATAATAATAACAGTTATAGCGATAATAATAATAGTATTAAGGATAATAATAACAGTTATAGCGATAATAATAATAGTATTAAGGATAATAATAACAGTTATAGCGATAATAATAATAGTATTAAGGATAATAATAACAGTTATAGCGATAATAATAATAGTTATAAGGAGTAAGACAAGAGGAAAAGGGATAATGATAATAGTAACAAGAATAATAATAACAGTTATAGCGATAATAATAATAGTATTAAGGATAATAATATCAGTTATAGCGATAATAATAATAATAATAATAAGGATAATGATAATAGTTATAAGGATAAATACAAGAAGAATACGGTTAATAGTAATAGTAACAAGAATAATAATAACAGTTATAGCGATAATAATAATAATAATAAGGATAATAATAATAGTTATAAGCAGAAAGACAAAAGGAATAGGGATAATAATAATAGTAACAAGAATAATAACAACAGTTATAGCGATAATAATAATAATAATAAGGATAATAATAATAGATATAAGGAGAAAGACAAGAGGAATAGGGATAATAATAATAGTATCAAGAATAATAGTAACAGTTATAGCGATAATAATAATAGTAATAAGGATTAATAATAATAGTTATATGGATAAAGACAAGAGTAATACGGATAGCAACAATAGTAATAAGAATAATAATAACAGTTATAGCGATAACAATAATAGTAACAAGAATAATAATAACAGTTATAGCGATAATAATAATAGTATTAAGGATAATAATATCAGTTATAGCGATAATAATAATAATAATAAGGATAATAATAATAGTTATAAGGATAAATACAAGAGGAATAGGGATAATAGTAATAGTAATAAGAATAATAATAACAGTTATAGCGATAATAATAATAGTTATAAGGATATAGACAAGAGGAATAGGGATAATAGTAATAGTAATAAGAATAATAATAACAGTTATAGCGATAATAATAATAGTATTAAGGATAATAATAACAGTTATAGCGATAATAATAATAGTATTAAGGATAATAATAACAGTTATAGCGATAATAATAATAGTTATAAGGAGTAAGACAAGAGGAAAAGGGATAATGATAATAGTAACAAGAATAATAATAACAGTTATAGCGATAATAATAATAGTATTAAGGATAATAATATCAGTTATAGCGATAATAATAATAATAATAATAAGGATAATGATAATAGTTATAAGGATAAATACAAGAAGAATACGGTTAATAGTAATAGTAACAAGAATAATAATAACAGTTATAGCGATAATAATAATAATAATAAGGATAATAATAATAGTTATAAGCAGAAAGACAAAAGGAATAGGGATAATAATAATAGTAACAAGAATAATAACAACAGTTATAGCGATAATAATAATAATAATAAGGATAATAATAATAGATATAAGGAGAAAGACAAGAGGAATAGGGATAATAATAATAGTATCAAGAATAATAGTAACAGTTATAGCGATAATAATAATAGTAATAAGGATTAATAATAATAGTTATATGGATAAAGACAAGAGTAATACGGATAGCAACAATAGTAATAAGAATAATAATAACAGTTATAGCGATAACAATAATAGTAACAAGAATAATAATAACAGTTATAGCGATAATAATAATAGTATTAAGGATAATAATAACAGTTATAGCGATAATAATAATAGTATTAAGGATAATAATAACAGTTATAGCGATAATAATAATAGTATTAAGGATAATAATAACAGTTATAGCGATAATAATAATAGTTATAAGGAGTAAGACAAGAGGAATAGGGATAATGATAATAGTAACAAGAATAATAATAACAGTTATAGCGATAATAATAAGAGTATTAAGGATAATAATATCAGTTATAGCGATAATAATAATAATAATAAGGATAATAATAATAGTTATAAGGATAAATACAAGAGGAATAGGGATAATAGTAATAGTAATAAGAATAATAATAACAGTTATAGCGATAATAATAATAGTTATAAGGATATAGACAAGAGGAATAGGGATAATAGTAATAGTAATAAGAATAATAATAACAGTTATAGCGATAATAATAATAATAATGAGGATAATAATAATAGTTATAAGGAGAAAGACAAGAGGAATAGGGATAATAATAATAGTAACAAGAATAATAATAACAGTTATAGCGATAATAATAATAATAATAAGGATAATAATAATAGTTATAAGCAGAAAGACAAAAGGAATAGGGATAATAATAATAGTAACAAGAATAATAACAACAGTTATAGCGATAATAATAATAATAATAAGGATAATAATAATAGATATAAGGAGAAAGACAAGAGGAATAGGGATAATAATAATAGTATCAAGAATAATAGTAACAGTTATAGCGATAATAATACTAGTAATAAGGATTAATAATAATAGTTATATGGATAAAGACAAGAGTAATACGGATAGCAACAATAGTAATAAGAATAATAATAACAGTTATAGCGATAATAATGATAATAATAAGGATAATAATAATAGTTATAAGGAGAAAGACAAGCGGAATAAGGATAATAATAATAGTAACAAGAATAATAATAACAGTTATAGCGATAATAATAATAGTATTAAGGATAATAATAACAGTTATAGCGATAATAATAATAGTTATAAGGAGTAAGACAAGAGGAGTAGGGATAATGATAATAGTAACAAGAAAAATAATAACAGTTATAGCGATAATAATAATAGTATTAAGGATAATAATATCAGTTATAGCGATAATAATAATAATAATAAGGATAATAATAATAGTTATAAGGATAAATACAAGAGGAATAGGGATAATAGTAATAGTAATAAGAATAATAATAACAGTTATAGCGATAATAATAATAGTTATAAGGATATAGACAAGGGGAATAGGGATAATAGTAATAGTAATAAGAATAATAATAACAGTTATAGCAATAATAATAATAATAATAAGTATAATAATAATAGTTATAAGGAGAAAGACAAGAGGAATAGGGATAATAATAATAGTAACAAGAATAATAATAACAGTTATAGCGATAATAATAATAATAATAAGGATAATAATAATAGCTATATGCAGAAAGACAAAAGGAATAGGGATAATAATAATAGTAATAAGAATAATAATAACAGTTATAGCGATATTAATAATAGTAACAAGAATAATAATAACAGTTATAGCGATAATAATAATAATAATAAGGATAATAATAATAGTTATAAGTTGAAAGACAAGAGGAATAGGGATAATAATAATAGTAACAAGAATAATAATAACAGTTATAGCGATAATAATAATAGTATTAGGGATAATAATAACAGTTATAGCGATAATAATAATAGTTATAAGGAGTAAGACAAGAGGAATAGGGATAATAATAATAGTAACAAGAATAATAATAACAGTTATAGCGATAATAATAATAGTATTAAGGATAATAATATCAGTTATAGCGATAATAATAATAATAATAAGGATAATAATAATAGTTATAAGGATAAATACAACAGGAATAGGGATAATAGTAATAGTAATAAGAATAATAATAACAGTTATAGCGATAATAATAATAGTATTAGGGATAATAATAACAGTTATAGCGATAATAATAATAGTATTAAGGATACTAATATCAGTTATAGCGATAATAATAATAATAATAAGGATAATAATAATAGTTATAAGGATAAATACAAGAGGAATAGGGATAATAGTAATAGTAATAAGAATAATAATAACAGTCACAGCGATAATAATAATAGTATTAAGGATAATAATAACAGTTATAGCGATAATAATTATAGAAATAAGGATAATAATAATAGTTATAAGGATAAAGGCAAGAGTAATATCGATAGTAACAATAGCATAACAATAATAATAATAGTAATAAGGATAATAATAATAGTTATAAGGATAAAGACAAGGGCAATAGGGATAATAATAATAGTAATAACAATAATAATAACAGTTGTAGCGATAATAATAATAGTAAAAAGGATTAATAATAATAGTTATATGGATAAAGACAAGCGTAATACGGATAGTAACAATAGTAATAAGAATAATAATAACAGTTATAGCGATAATAATAATAGTAACAACAATAATAATAACAGTTGTAGCGATAATAATAATAATAATAAGGATAATAATAATAGTTATAAGGAGAAAGACAAAGGGAATAGGGATAATAATAATAGTAACAAGAATAATAATAACAGTTATAGCGATAATAATAATAGTTATAAGGAGAAAGACAAGAGGAATACGGATAGTAATAATAGTAACAAGAATAATAACAACAGTTATAGCGATAATAATAATAGTTATAAGGAGAAAGACAAGAGGAATAGGGATAATAATAATAGTAACAAGAATAATAACAACAGTTATAGCGATAATAATAATAATAATAAGGATAATAATAATAGTTATAAGGATAAATACAAGAGGAATAGGGATAATAGTAATAGTAATAAGAATAATAATAACAGTTATAGCGATAACAATAATAGTAATAAGGATTAATAATAATAGTTATATGGATAAAGACAAGAGTAATACGGATAGCAACAATAGTAATAAGAATAATAATAACAGTTATAGCGATCATAATAATAGTAACAAGAATAATAATAACAGTTATAGCGATAATAATAATAGTATTAAGGATAATAATAATAGTTATAAGGATAAATACAAGAGGAAAAGGGATAATAGTAATAGTAATAAGAATAATAATACAGTTATAGCGATAATCATAATAGTTATAAGGAGAAAGACAAAAGGAATGGGGATAATAATAATAGTAACGAGAATAATAATAACAGTTATAGCGATAATAATAATAGAGTTAAGGATAATAATAATAGTTATAAGGATAAAGACAAGAGTAATAGGGATAGTAACAATAGAATAACCATAATAATAACAGTTATAGCGATAATAATAATAGTATTAAGGATAATAATAACAGTTATAGCGATAATAATTATAGTAATAAGGATACTAATAATAGTTATAAGGATAAAGGCAAGGCCAATAGGGATAATAATAATAGTAATAAGAATAATAATAACAGTTATTAGCGATAATAATAATAGTTATAAGGATAAAGACAAGAGTAATACGGATAGTAACAATAGTAATAAGAATAATAATAACAGTTATAGCGATAATAATAATAGTAACAAGAATAATAATAACAGTTATAGCGATAATAATAATAATAATAATAAGGATAATGATAATAGTTATAAGGATAAATACAAGAAGAATACGGTTAATAGTAATAGTAATAAGAATAATAATAACAGTTATAGCGATAATAATGATAATAATAAGGATAATAATAATAGTTATAAGGAGAAAGACAAGCGGAATAGGGATAATAATAATAGTAACAAGAATAATAATAACAGTTATAGCGATAATAATAATAGTATTAAGGATAATAATAACAGTTATAGCGATAATAATAATAGTATTAAGGATAATAATAACAGTTATAGCGATAATAATAATAGTATTAAGGATAATAATAACAGTTATAGCGATAATAATAATAGTTATAAGGAGTAAGACAAGAGGAATAGGGATAATGATAATAGTAACAAGAATAATAATAACAGTTATAGCGATAATAATAATAGTATTAAGGATAATAATATCAGTTATAGCGATAATAATAATAATAATAAGGATAATAATAATAGTTATAAGGATAAATACAAGAGGAATAGGGATAATAGTAATAGTAATAAGAATAATAATAACAGTTATAGCAATAATAATAATAGTTATAAGGATATAGACAAGAGGAATAGGGATAATAGTAATAGTAATAAGAATAATAATAACAGTTATAGCAATAATAATAATAATAATAAGTATAATAATAATAGGTATAAGGAGAAAGACAAGAGGAATAGGGATAATAATAATAGTAACAAGAATAATAATAACAGTTATAGCGATAATAATAATAATAATAAGGATAATAATAATAGATATAAGGAGAAAGACAAGAGGAATAGGGATAATAATAATAGTATCAAGAATAATAGTAACAGTTATAGCGATAATAATAATAGTAATAAGGATTAATAATAATAGTTATATGGATAAAGACAAGAGTAATACGGATAGCAACAATAGTAATAAGAATAATAATAACAGTTATAGCGATAACAATAATAGTAACAAGAATAATAATAACAGTTATAGCGATAATAATAATAGTATTAAGGATAATAATAACAGTTATAGCGATAATAATAATAGTATTAAGGATAATAATAACAGTTATAGCGATAATAATAATAGTTATAAGGAGTAAGACAAGAGGAATAGGGATAATAATAATAGTAACAAGAATAATAACAACAGTTATAGCGATAATAATAATAATAATAAGGATAATAATAATAGATATAGGGAGAAAGACAAGAGGAATAGGGATAATAATAATAGTATCAAGAGTAATAGTAACAGTTATAGCGATAATAATAATAATAATGAGGATAATAATAATAGTTATAAGGATAAATACAAGAGGAATAGGGATAATAGTAATAGTAATAAGAATAATAATAACAGTTATAGCGATAACAATAATAGTAATAAGGATTAATAATAATAGTTATATGGATAAAGACAAGAGTAATACGGATAGCAACAATAGTAATAAGAATAATAATAACAGTTATAGCGATCATAATAATAGTAACAAGAATAATAATAACAGTTATAGCGATAATAATAATAGTATTAAGGATAATAATAATAGTTATAAGGATAAATACAAGAGGAAGAGGGATAATAGTAATAGTAATAAGAATAATAATACAGTTATAGCGATAATAATAATAGTAACAACAATAATAATAACAGTTGTAGCGATAATAATAATAATAATAAGGATAATAATAATAGTTATAAGGAGAAAGACAAAGGGAATAGGGATAATAATAATAGTAACAAGAATAATAATAACAGTTATAGCGATAATAATAATAGTTATAAGGAGAAAGACAAGAGGAATAGGGATAGTAATAATAGTAACAAGAATAATAACAACAGTTATAGCGATAATAATAATAGTTATAAGGAGAAAGACAAGAGGAATAGGGATAATAATAATAGTAACAAGAATAATAACAACAGTTATAGCGATAATAATAATAATAATAAGGATAATAATAATAGATATAGGGAGAAAGACAAGAGGAATAGGGTTAATAATAATAGTATCAAGAGTAATAGTAACAGTTATAGCGATAATAATAATAATAATAAGGATAATAATAATAGTTATAAGGATAAATACAAGAGGAATAGGGATAATAGTAATAGTAATAAGAATAATAATAACAGTTATAGCGATAACAATAATAGTAATAAGGATTAATAATAATAGTTATATGGATAAAGACAAGAGTAATACGGATAGCAACAATAGTAATAAGAATAATAATAACAGTTATAGCGATCATAATAATAGTAACGAGAATAATAATAACAGTTATAGCGATAATAATAATAGAGTTAAGGATAATAATAATAGTTATAAGGATAAAGACAAGAGTAATAGGGATAGTAACAATAGAATAACCATAATAATAACAGTTATAGCGATAATAATAATAGTATTAAGGATAATAATAACAGTTATAGCGATAATAATTATAGTAATAAGGATACTAATAATAGTTATAAGGATAAAGGCAAGGCCAATAGGGATAATAATAATAGTAATAAGAATAATAATAACAGTTATTAGCGATAATAATAATAGTTATAAGGATAAAGACAAGAGTAATACGGATAGTAACAATAGTAATAAGAATAATAATAACAGTTATAGCGATAATAATAATAGTAACAAGAATAATAATAACAGTTATAGCGATAATAATAATAATAATAATAAGGATAATGATAATAGTTATAAGGATAAATACAAGAAGAATACGGTTAATAGTAATAGTAATAAGAATAATAATAACAGTTATAGCGATAATAATGATAATAATAAGGATAATAATAATAGTTATAAGGAGAAAGACAAGCGGAATAGGGATAATAATAATAGTAACAAGAATAATAATAACAGTTATAGCGATAATAATAATAGTATTAAGGATAATAATAACAGTTATAGCGATAATAATAATAGTATTAAGGATAATAATAACAGTTATAGCGATAGTAATAATAGTATTAAGGATAATAATAACAGTTATAGCGATAATAATAATAGTTATAAGGAGTAAGACAAGAGGAATAGGGATAATGATAATAGTAACAAGAATAATAATAACAGTTATAGCGATAATAATAATAGTATTAAGGATAATAATATCAGTTATAGCGATAATAATAATAATAATAAGGATAATAATAATAGTTATAAGGATAAATACAAGAGGAATAGGGATAATAGTAATAGTAATAAGAATAATAATAACAGTTATAGCAATAATAATAATAGTTATAAGGATATAGACAAGAGGAATAGGGATAATAGTAATAGTAATAAGAATAATAATAACAGTTATAGCAATAATAATAATAATAATAAGTATAATAATAATAGGTATAAGGAGAAAGACAAGAGGAATAGGGATAATAATAATAGTAACAAGAATAATAATAACAGTTATAGCGATAATAATAATAATAATAAGGATAATAATAATAGATATAAGGAGAAAGACAAGAGGAATAGGGATAATAATAATAGTATCAAGAATAATAGTAACAGTTATAGCGATAATAATAATAGTAATAAGGATTAATAATAATAGTTATATGGATAAAGACAAGAGTAATACGGATAGCAACAATAGTAATAAGAATAATAATAACAGTTATAGCGATAACAATAATAGTAACAAGAATAATAATAACAGTTATAGCGATAATAATAATAGTATTAAGGATAATAATAACAGTTATAGCGATAATAATAATAGTATTAAGGATAATAATAACAGTTATAGCGATAATAATAATAGTTATAAGGAGTAAGACAAGAGGAATAGGGATAATAATAATAGTAACAAGAATAATAACAACAGTTATAGCGATAATAATAATAATAATAAGGATAATAATAATAGATATAGGGAGAAAGACAAGAGGAATAGGGATAATAATAATAGTATCAAGAGTAATAGTAACAGTTATAGCGATAATAATAATAATAATAAGGATAATAATAATAGTTATAAGGATAAATACAAGAGGAATAGGGATAATAGTAATAGTAATAAGAATAATAATAACAGTTATAGCGATAACAATAATAGTAATAAGGATTAATAATAATAGTTATATGGATAAAGACAAGAGTAATACGGATAGCAACAATAGTAATAAGAATAATAATAACAGTTATAGCGATCATAATAATAGTAACAAGAATAATAATAACAGTTATAGCGATAATAATAATAGTATTAAGGATAATAATAATAGTTATAAGGATAAATACAAGAGGAAGAGGGATAATAGTAATAGTAATAAGAATAATAATACAGTTATAGCGATAATCATAATAGTTATAAGGAGAATAATATCAGTTATAGCGATAATAATAATAATAATAAGGATAATAATAATAGTTATAAGGATAAATACAAGAGGAATAGGGATAATAGTAATAGTAATAAGAATAATAATAACAGTTATAGCGATAATAATAATAGTTATAAGGATATAGACAAGAGGATTAGGGATAATAGTAATAGTAATAAGAATAATAATAACAGTTATAGCGATAATAATAATAGTATTAGGGATAATAATAACAGTTATAGCGATAATAATAATAGTATTAAGGATAATAATATCAGTTATAGCGATAATAATAATAATAATAATAAGGATAATAATAATAGTTATAAGGATAAATACAAGAGGAATAGGGATAATAGTAATAGTAATAAGAATAATAATAACAGTCACAGCGATAATAATAATAGTATTAAGGATAATAATAACAGTTATAGCGATAATAATTATAGAAATAAGGATAATAATAATAGTTATAAGGATAAAGGCAAGAGTAATATCGATAGTAACAATAGAATAACAATAATAATAATAGTAATAAGGATAATAATAATAGTTATAAGGATAAAGACAAGGGCAATAGCGATAATAATAATAGTAATAACAATAATAATAACAGTTGTAGCGATAATAATAATAGTAAAAAGGATTAATAATAATAGTTATATGGATAAAGACAAGCGTAATACGGATAGTAACAATAGTAATAAGAATAATAATAACAGTTATAGCGATAATAATAATAGTAACAACAATAATAATAACAGTTGTAGCGATAATAATAATAATAATAAGGATAATAATAATAGTTATAAGGAGAAAGACAAAGGGAATAGGGATAATAATAATAGTAACAAGAATAATAATAACAGTTATAGCGATAATAATAATAGTTATAAGGAGAAAGACAAGAGGAATAGGGATAGTAATAATAGTAACAAGAATAATAACAACAGTTATAGCGATAATAATAATAGTTATAAGGAGAAAGACAAGAGGAATAGGGATAATAATAATAGTAACAAGAATAATAACAACAGTTATAGCGATAATAATAATAATAATAAGGATAATAATAATAGATATAGGGAGAAAGACAAGAGGAATAGGGTTAATAATAATAGTATCAAGAGTAATAGTAACAGTTATAGCGATAATAATAATAATAATAAGGATAATAATAATAGTTATAAGGATAAATACAAGAGGAATAGGGATAATAGTAATAGTAATAAGAATAATAATAACAGTTATAGCGATAACAATAATAGTAATAAGGATTAATAATAATAGTTATATGGATAAAGACAAGAGTAATACGGATAGCAACAATAGTAATAAGAATAATAATAACAGTTATAGCGATCATAATAATAGTAACAAGAATAATAATAACAGTTATAGCGATAATAATAATAGTATTAAGGATAATAATAATAGTTATAAGGATAAATACAAGAGGAAAAGGGATAATAGTAATAGTAATAAGAATAATAATACAGTTATAGCGATAATCATAATAGTTATAACGAGAAAGACAAAAGGAATGGGGATAATAATAATAGTAACGAGAATAATAATAACAGTTATAGCGATAATAATAATAGAGTTAAGGATAATAATAATAGTTATAAGGATAAAGACAAGAGTAATAGGGATAGTAACAATAGAATAACCATAATAATAACAGTTATAGCGATAATAATAATAGTATTAAGGATAATAATAACAGTTATAGCGATAATAATTATAGTAATAAGGATACTAATAATAGTTATAAGGATAAAGGCAAGGCCAATAGGGATAATAATAATAGTAATAAGAATAATAATAACAGTTATTAGCGATAATAATAATAGTTATAAGGATAAAGACAAGAGTAATACGGATAGTAACAATAGTAATAAGAATAATAATAACAGTTATAGCGATAATAATAATAGTAACAAGAATAATAATAACAGTTATAGCGATAATAATAATAGTATTAAGGATAATAATAACAGTTATAGCGATAATAATAATAGTATTAAGGATAATAATAACAGTTATAGCGATAATAATAATAGTATTAAGGATAATAATAACAGTTATAGCGATAATAATAATAGTTATAAGGAGTAAGACAAGAGGAATAGGGATAATGATAATAGTAACAAGAATAATAATAACAGTTATAGCGATAATAATAATAGTATTAAGGATAATAATATCAGTTATAGCGATAATAATAATAATAATAAGGATAATAATAATAGTTATAAGGATAAATACAAGAGGAATAGGGATAATAGTAATAGTAATAAGAATAATAATAACAGTTATAGCGATAATAATAATAGTTATAAGGATATAGACAAGAGGAATAGGGATAATAGTAATAGTAATAAGAATAATAATAACAGTTATAGCGATAATAATAATAGTTATAAGGAGAAAGACAAGAGGAATAGGGATAGTAATAATAGTAACAAGAATAATAACAACAGCTATAGCGATAATAATAATAGTTATAAGGAGAAAGACAAGAGGAATAGGGATAATAATAATAGTAACAAGAATAATAACAACAGTTATAGCGATAATAATAATAATAATAAGGATAATAATAATAGATATAGGGAGAAAGACAAGAGGAATAGGGATAATAATAATAGTATCAAGAGTAATAGTAACAGTTATAGCGATAATAATAATAATAATAAGGATAATAATAATAGTTATAAGGATAAATACAAGAGGAATAGGGATAATAGTAATAGTAATAAGAATAATAATAACAGTTATAGCGATAATAATGATAATAATAAGGATAATAATAATAGTTATAAGGAGAAAGACAAGCGGAATAGGGATAATAATAATAGTAACAAGAATAATAATAACAGTTATAGCGATAATAATAATAGTATTAAGGATAATAATAACAGTTATAGCGATAATAAAGTAGTTATAAGGAGTAAGACAAGAGGAATAGGGATAATGATAATAGTAACAAGAATAATAATAACAGTTATAGCGATA
The DNA here is from genome assembly GCA_945859555.1 of Megachile ligniseca. Taxonomy (NCBI): domain Eukaryota; kingdom Metazoa; phylum Arthropoda; class Insecta; order Hymenoptera; family Megachilidae; genus Megachile; species Megachile ligniseca. The sequence goes on from CAMAOC010000287.1 coordinate 42,817, forward strand.
ATAATAATAGTATTAAGGATAATAATATCAGTTATAGCGATAATAATAATAATAATAAGGATAATAATAATAGTTATAAGGATAAATACAAGAGGAATAGGGATAATAGTAATAGTAATAAGAATAATAATAACAGTTATAGCGATAATAATAATAGTTATAAGGATATAGACAAGAGGAATAGGGATAATAGTAATAGTAATAAGAATAATAATAACAGTTATAGCAATAATAATAATAATAATAAGTATAATAATAATAGTTATAAGGAGAAAGACAAGAGGAATAGGGATAATAATAATAGTAACAAGAATAATAATAACAGTTATAGCGATAATAATAATAATAATAAGGATAATAATAATAGATATAAGGAGAAAGACAAGAGGAATAGGGATAATAATAATAGTATCAAGAATAATAGTAACAGTTATAGCGATAATAATAATAGTAATAAGGATTAATAATAATAGTTATATGGATAAAGACAAGAGTAATACGGATAGCAACAATAGTAATAAGAATAATAATAACAGTTATAGCGATAACAATAATAGTAACAAGAATAATAATAACAGTTATAGCGATAATAATAATAGTATTAAGGATAATAATAACAGTTATAGCGATAATAATAATAGTATTAAGGATAATAATAACAGTTATAGCGATAATAATAATAGTTATAAGGAGTAAGACAAGAGGAATAGGGATAATGATAATAGTAACAAGAATAATAATAACAGTTATAGCGATAATAATAAGAGTATTAAGGATAATAATATCAGTTATAGCGATAATAATAATAATAATAAGGATAATAATAATAGTTATAAGGATAAATACAAGAGGAATAGGGATAATAGTAATAGTAATAAGAATAATAATAACAGTTATAGCGATAATAATAATAGTTATAAGGATATAGACAAGAGGAATAGGGATAATAGTAATAGTAATAATAATAATAATAACAGTTATAGCGATAATAATAATAATAATGAGGATAATAATAATAGTTATAAGGAGAAAGACAAGAGGAATAGGGATAATAATAATAGTAACAAGAATAATAATAACAGTTATAGCGATAATAATAATAATAATAAGGATAATAATAATAGTTATAAGCAGAAAGACAAAAGGAATAGGGATAATAATAATAGTAACAAGAATAATAACAACAGTTATAGCGATAATAATAATAATAGTAAGGATAATAATAATAGATATAAGGAGAAAGACAAGAGGAATAGGGATAATAATAATAGTATCAAGAATAATAGTAACAGTTATAGCGATAATAATACTAGTAATAAGGATTAATAATAATAGTTATATGGATAAAGACAAGAGTAATACGGATAGCAACAATAGTAATAAGAATAATAATAACAGTTATAGCGATAATAATGATAGTAACAAGAATAATAATAACAGTTATAGCGATAATAATAATAATAATAATAAGGATAATGATAATAGTTATAAGGATAAATACAAGAAGAATACGGTTAATAGTAATAGTAATAAGAATAATAATAACAGTTATAGCGATAATAATGATAATAATAAGGATAATAATAATAGTTATAAGGAGAAAGACAAGCGGAATAGGGATAATAATAATAGTAACAAGAATAATAATAACAGGTATAGCGATAATAATAATAGTATTAAGGATAATAATAACAGTTATAGCGATAATAATAATAGTATTAAGGATAATAATAACAGTTATAGCGATAATAATAATAGTATTAAGGATAATAATAACAGTTATAAGGAGTAAGACAAGAGGAATAGGGATAATGATAATAGTAACAAGAATAATAATAACAGTTATAGCGATATTAATAATAGTATTAAGGATAATAATATCAGTTATAGCGATAATAATAATAATAATAAGGATAATAATAATAGTTATAAGGATAAATACAAGAGGAATAGGGATAATAGTAATAGTAATAAGAATAATAATAACAGTTATAGCGATAATAATAATAGTTATAAGGATATAGACAAGAGGAATAGGGATAATAGTAATAGTAATAAGAATAATAATAACAGTTATAGCAATAATAATAATAACAATAAGTATAATAATAATAGTTATAAGGAGAAAGACAAGAGGAATAGGGATAATAATAATAGTAACAAGAATAATAATAACAGTTATAGCGATAATAATAATAATAATAAGGATAATAATTACAGTTATAGCGATAATAATAATAGTATTAAGGATAATAATAACAGTTATAGCGATAATAATAATAGTTATAAGGAGTAAGACAAGAGGAATAGGGATAATGATAATAGTAACAAGAATAATAATAACAGTTATAGCGATAATAATAATAGTATTAAGGATAATAATATCAGTTATAGCGATAATAATAATAATAATAAGGATAATAATAATAGTTATAAGGATAAAGACAAGAGTAATAGGGATAGTAACAAAAGAATAACCATAATAATAACAGTTATAGCGATAATAATAATAGTATTAAGGATAATAATAACAGTTATAGCGATAATAATAATAATAATAATAAGGATAATGATAATAGTTATAAGGATAAATACAAGAAGAATACGGTTAATAGTAATAGTAATAAGAATAATAATAACAGTTATAGCGATAATAATAATAATAATAAGGATAATAATAATAGTTATAAGGAGAAAGACAAGAGGAATAGGGATAATAATAATAGTAATAAGAATAATAATAACAGTTATAGCGATAATAATAATAATAATAAGGATAATAATAATAGTTATAAGGAGAAAGTCAAGAGGAATAGGGATAATAATAATAGTAACCAGTATAATAATAACAGTTATTAGCGATAATAATAATAGTTATAAGGATAAAGACAAGAGTAATACGGATAGTAACAATAGAATAAGGATAATAATAACAGATATAACGATAATAATAATAGTAATAACAATAATAATAACAGTTATAGCGAGAATAATAATAGTAATAAGGATTAATAATAATAGTTATATGGATAAAGACAAGAGTAATACGGATAGTAACAATAGAATAAGGATAATAATAACAGTTATAGCGATAATAATAATAGTAACAAGAATAATAATAACAGTTATAGCGATAATAATAATAATAATAAGGATAATAATAATAGTTATAGCGATACTGATAATAGTAATTAGGATAATAATAATTGTTATAAGGATAAAGACAAGGGCAATAGGGATAATAAGAATAGTAATAAGAATAATAATAACAGTTATTAGCGATAATAATAATAGTTATAAGGATAAAGACAAGAGTAATACGGATAGTAACAATAGTAATAAGAATAATAATAACAGTTATAGCGATAATAATAATAATAATAAGGATAATAATAAAAGTTATAAGGAGAAAGACAAGAGGAATAGGGATAATAATAATCTGTAACAAGAATAATAATAACAGTTATAGCGATAATAATAATAGTAACAAGAATAATAATAACAGTTATAGCGGTAATAATAATAGTATTAAGGATAAAGGCAAGAGTAATACGGACAGTAATAATAGTAACAAGAATAATAATAACAGTTATAGCGATAATAATAATAGTAATAAGGATAATAATAATAGTTATAAGAATAAAGACAAGGGGAATAGGGATAATAATAATAGTAATAAGAATAATAATAACAGTTGTAGCGATAATAATAATAGTTATAAGGATAAAGACAAGCGTAATACGGATAGTAACAATAGAATAACCATAATAATAACAGTTATAGCGATAATAATAATAGTATTAAGGATAACAATAACAGTTATAGCGATACTGATAATAGTAATAAGGATAATAATAATAGTTATAAGGATAAAGACAAGGGCAATAGGGATAATAAGAATAGTAATAAGAATAATAATAACAGTTATAGCGATAATAATAATAGTATTAAGGATAATAATAACAGTTATAGCGATAATAATAATAGTAACAAGAATAATAATAACAGTTATAGCGATAATAATAATAATAATAAGGATAATAATAATAGTTATAAGGAGAAAGACAAGAGGAATAGGGATAATAATAATAGTAACAAGAATAATAATAACAGTTATAGCGATAATAATAATAATAATAAGGATAATAATAATAGTTATAAGGAGAAAGACAAGAGGAATAGGGATAATAATAATAGTAACAAGAATAATAATAACAGTTATAGCGATAATAATAATAATAATAAGGATAATAATAATAGATATAAGGAGAAAGACAAGAGGAATAGGGATAATAATAATAGTATCAAGAATAATAGTAACAGTTATAGCGATAATAATAATAGTAATAAGGATTAATAATAATAGTTATATGGATAAAGACAAGAGTAATACGGATAGTAACAATAGTAATAAGAATAATAATAACAGTTATAGCGATAATAATAATAGTAACAAGAATAATAATAACAGTTATAGCGATAATAATAATAATAATAATAAGGATAATGATAATAGTTATAAGGATAAATACAAGAAGAATACGGTTAATAGTAATAGTAATAAGAATAATAATAACAGTTATAGCGATAATAATGATAATAATAAGGATAATAATAATAGTTATAGGGAGAAAGACAAGCGGAATAGCGATAATAATAATAGTAACAAGAATAATAATAACAGTTATAGCGATAATAATAATAGTATTAAGGATAATAATTACAGTTATAGCGATAATAATAATAGTATTAAGGATAATAATAACAGTTATAGCGATAATAATAATAGTTATAAGGAGTAAGACAAGAGGAATAGGGATAATGATAATAGTAACAAGAATAATAATAACAGTTATAGCGATAATAATAATAGTATTAAGGATAATAATAACAGTTATAGCGATAATAATAATAATAATAATAAGGATAATGATAATAGTTATAAGGATAAATACAAGAAGAATACGGTTAATAGTAATAGTAATAAGAATAATAATAACAGTTATAGCGATAATAATAATAATAATAAGGATAATAATAATAGTTATAAGGAGAAAGACAAGAGGAATAGGGATAATAATAATAGTAATAAGAATAATAATAACAGTTATAGCGATAATAATAATAATAATAAGGATAATAATAATAGTTATAAGGAGAAAGTCAAGAGGAATAGGGATAATAATAATAGTAACCAGTATAATAATAACAGTTATTAGCGATAATAATAATAGTTATAAGGATAAAGACAAGAGTAATACGGATAGTAACAATAGAATAAGGATAATAATAACAGATATAACGATAATAATAATAGTAATAACAATAATAATAACAGTTATAGCGAGAATAATAATAGTAATAAGGATTAATAATAATAGTTATATGGATAAAGACAAGAGTAATACGGATAGTAACAATAGAATAAGGATAATAATAACAGTTATAGCGATAATAATAATAGTAACAAGAATAATAATAACAGTTATAGCGATAATAATAATAATAATAAGGATAATAATAATAGTTATAGCGATACTGATAATAGTAATTAGGATAATAATAATAGTTATAAGGATAAAGACAAGGGCAATAGGGATAATAAGAATAGTAATAAGAATAATAATAACAGTTATTAGCGATAATAATAATAGTTATAAGGATAAAGACAAGAGTAATACGGATAGTAACAATAGTAATAAGAATAATAATAACAGTTATAGCGATAATAATAATAATAATAAGGATAATAATAAAAGTTATAAGGAGAAAGACAAGAGGAATAGGGATAATAATAATCTGTAACAAGAATAATAATAACAGTTATAGCGATAATAATAATAGTAACAAGAATAATAATAACAGTTATAGCGGTAATAATAATAGTATTAAGGATAAAGGCAAGAGTAATACGGACAGTAATAATAGTAACAAGAATAATAATAACAGTTATAGCGATAATAATAATAGTAATAAGGATAATAATAATAGTTATAAGAATAAAGACAAGGGGAATAGGGATAATAATAATAGTAATAAGAATAATAATAACAGTTGTAGCGATAATAATAATAGTTATAAGGATAAAGACAAGCGTAATACGGATAGTAACAATAGAATAACCATAATAATAACAGTTATAGCGATAATAATAATAGTATTAAGGATAACAATAACAGTTATAGCGATACTGATAATAGTAATAAGGATAATAATAATAGTTATAAGGATAAAGACAAGGGCAATAGGGATAATAAGAATAGTAATAAGAATAATAATAACAGTTATTAGCGATAATAATAATAGTTATAAGGATAAAGACAAGGGCAATAGGGATAATAAGAATAGTAATAAGAATAATAATAACAGTTATAGCGATAATAATAATAGTATTAAGGATAATAATAACAGTTATAGCGATAATAATAATAGTAACAAGAATAATAATAACAGTTATAGCGATAATAATAATAATAATAAGGATAATAATAATAGTTATAAGGAGAAAGACAAGAGGAATAGGGATAATAATAATAGTAACAAGAATAATAATAACAGTTATAGCGATAATAATAATAGTAATAAGGATAATAATAATAGTTATAAGGATAAATACAAGAGTAATAAGGATAGTAACAATAGAATAAGCATAATAATAACAGTTATAGCGATAATAATAATTGTTATAAGGAGAAAGACAAGAGGAATAGGGATAATAATAATAGCAACAAGAATAATAATAACAGTTATAGCGATTATTATAATAATAATAAGGATAATAATAATAGTTATAGGGAGAAAGACAAGAGGAATGGGGATAATAGTAATAGTAATAAGAATAATAATAACAGTTATAGCAATAATAATAATAATAATAAGGATAATAATAATAGTTATAAGGAGAAAGACAAAAGGAATAGGGATAATAATAATAGTAACAAGAATAATAATAACAGTTATAGCGATAATAATAATAATTATAAGGAGAAAGACAAGAGGAATAGGGATAATAATAATAGTAACAATAATAATAACAACAGTTATAGCGATAATAATAATAATAATAAGGATAATAATAATAGTTATAAGGAGAAAGACAAAAGGAATAGGGATAATAATAATAGTGACAAGATTAATAATAACAGTTATAGCGATAATAATAATAATAATAAGGATAATAATAATATTTATAAGGAGAAATACCAAGGAAATAGGGATAATAATAATAGTAACAAGAATAATAATAACAGTTATAGCGATAGTAATAATAGTTAAAAGGAGAAAGACAAGAGGAATAGGGATAATAATAATAGTAACAAGAATAATAACAACAGTTATAGCGATAATAATAATAATAATAAGGATAATAATAATAGATATAAGGAGAAAGACAAGAGGAATAGGGATAATAATAATAGTATCAAGAATAATAATAACAGTTATAGCGATAATAATAATAGTAACAAGAATAATAATAACAGTTATAGCGATAATAATAATAATAATAATAAGGATAATAATAATAGTTATAAGGATAAAGACAAGAGGAATACGGTTAATAGTAATAGTAATAACAATAATAATAACAGTTATAGCGATAATAATAATAGTAAGGAGGATAATAATAATAGTTATAAGGATAAAGACAAGGGCAATAGCGATAATAATAATAGTAATAACAATAATAATAACAGTTGTAGCGATAATAATAATAGTAAAAAGGATTAATAATAATAGTTATATGGATAAAGACAAGAGTAATACGGATAGTAACAATAGTAATAAGAATAATAATAACAGTTATAGCGATAATAATAATAGTAACAAGAATAATAATAACAGTTAGAGCGATAATAATAATAATAATAAGGATAATAATAATAGTTATAAGGAGAAAGACAAGAGGAATAGGGATAATAATAATAGTAACAAGAATAATAGTAACAGTTATAGCGATAATAATAATAATAATAAGGATAATAATAATAGTTATAAGGATAAATACAAGAGGAATAGGAATAATAGTAATAGTAATAAGAATAATAATAACAGTTATAGCGATAATAATAATAGTAATAAGGATAATAATAATAGTTATAAGGATAAAGACAAGGGCAATAGCGATAATAATAATAGTAATAACAATAATAATAACAGTTGTAGCGATAATAATAATAGTAATAAGGATTAATAATAATAGTTATATGGATAAAGACAAGAGTAATACGGATAGCAACAATAGTAATAAGAATAATAATAACAGTTATAGCGATAATAATAATAGTAATAAGAATAATAATAACAGTTATAGCGATAATAATGATAATAATAAGGATAATAATAATAGTTATAAGGATAAATACAAGAGGAATAGGGATAATAGTAATAGTAATAAGAATAATAATAACAGTTATAGCGATAATAATAATAGTTATAAGGATATAGACAAGAGGAATAGGGATAATAGTAATAGTAATAAGAATAATAATAACAGTTATAGCGATAATAATAATACTAATAAGGATAATAATAATAGTTATAAGGAGAAAGACTAGAGGTATAGGGATAATAATAATAGTAACAATAATAACAACAGTTATAGCGATAATAATAATAATAATAAGGATAATAATAATAGTTATAAGGAGAAAAACAAGAGGAATAGAGATAATAATAATAGTAACAATAATAATAACAACAGTTATAGCGATAATAATAATAATAATAAGGATAATAATAATAGTTATAAGGAGAAAGGCAAAAGGAATAGGGATAATAATAATAGTAACAAGAATAATAATAACAGTTATAGCGATAATAATAATAGTTATAAGGAGAAAGACAAGAGGAATAGGGATAATAATAATAGTAACAAGAATAATAATAACAGTTATAGCGATAATAATAATAATAATAAGGTAAAATAATAATAGTTATAAGCAGAAAGACAAAAGGAATAGGGATAATAATAATAGTAACAAGAATAATAATAACAGTTATAGCGACATTAATAATAGTAACAAGAATAATAATAACAGTTATAGCGATAATAATAATAATAATAAGGATAATAATAATAGTTATACGGAGAAAGACAAAAGGAATAGGGATAATAATAATAGTGACAAGATTAATAATAACAGTTATAGCGATAATAATAATAATAATAAGGATAATAATAATATTTATAAGGAGAAATACCAAGGAAATAGGGATAATAATAATAGTAACAAGAATAATAATAACAGTTATAGCGATAGTAATAATAGTTAAAAGGAGAAAGACAAGAGGAATAGGGATAATAATAATAGTAACAAGAATAATAACAACAGTTATAGCGATAATAATAATAATAATAAGGATAATAATAATAGATATAAGGAGAAAGACAAGAGGAATAGGGATAATAATAATAGTATCAAGAATAATAATAACAGTTATAGCGATAATAATAATAGTAACAAGAATAATAATAACAGTTATAGCGATAATAATAATAATAATAATAAGGATAATAATAATAGTTATAAGGATAAAGACAAGAGGAATACGGTTAATAGTAATAGTAATAACAATAATAATAACAGTTATAGCGATAATAATAATAGTAAGGAGGATAATAATAATAGTTATAAGGATAAAGACAAGGGCAATAGCGATAATAATAATAGTAATAACAATAATAATAACAGTTGTAGCGATAATAATAATAGTAAAAAGGATTAATAATAATAGTTATATGGATAAAGACAAGAGTAATACGGATAGTAACAATAGTAATAAGAATAATAATAACAGTTATAGCGATAATAATAATAGTAACAAGAATAATAATAACAGTTAGAGCGATAATAATAATAATAATAAGGATAATAATAATAGTTATAAGGAGAAAGACAAGAGGAATAGGGATAATAATAATAGTAACAAGAATAATAGTAACAGTTATAGCGATAATAATAATAATAATAAGGATAATAATAATAGTTATAAGGATAAATACAAGAGGAATAGGAATAATAGTAATAGTAATAAGAATAATAATAACAGTTATAGCGATAATAATAATAGTAATAAGGATAATAATAATAGTTATAAGGATAAAGACAAGGGCAATAGCGATAATAATAATAGTAATAACAATAATAATAACAGTTGTAGCGATAATAATAATAGTAATAACAATAATAATAACAGTTGTAGCGATAATAATAATAGTAATAAGGATTAATAATAATAGTTATATGGATAAAGACAAGAGTAATACGGATAGCAACAATAGTAATAAGAATAATAATAACAGTTATAGCGATAATAATAATAGTAATAAGAATAATAATAACAGTTATAGCGATAATAATGATAATAATAAGGATAATAATAATAGTTATAAGGATAAATACAAGAGGAATAGGGATAATAGTAATAGTAATAAGAATAATAATAACAGTTATAGCGATAATAATAATAGTTATAAGGATATAGACAAGAGGAATAGGGATAATAGTAATAGTAATAAGAATAATAATAACAGTTATAGCGATAATAATAATACTAATAAGGATAATAATAATAGTTATAAGGAGAAAGACTAGAGGTATAGGGATAATAATAATAGTAACAATAATAACAACAGTTATAGCGATAATAATAATAATAATAAGGATAATAATAATAGTTATAAGGAGAAAAACAAGAGGAATAGAGATAATAATAATAGTAACAATAATAATAACAACAGTTATAGCGATAATAATAATAATAATAAGGATAATAATAATAGTTATAAGGAGAAAGGCAAAAGGAATAGGGATAATAATAATAGTAACAAGAATAATAATAACAGTTATAGCGATAATAATAATAGTTATAAGGAGAAAGACAAGAGGAATAGGGATAATAATAATAGTAACAAGAATAATAATAACAGTTATAGCGATAATAATAATAATAATAAGGTAAAATAATAATAGTTATAAGCAGAAAGACAAAAGGAATAGGGATAATAATAATAGTAACAAGAATAATAATAACAGTTATAGCGATATTAATAATAGTAACAAGAATAATAATAACAGTTATAGCGATAATAATAATAATAATAAGGATAATAATAATAGTTATACGGAGAAATACCAAGGGAATAGGGATAATAATAATAGTAACAAGAATAATAATAACAGTTATAGCGATAGTAATAATAGTTATAAGGAGAAAGACAAGAGGAATAGGGATAATAATAATAGTAACAAGAATAATAACAACAGTTATAGCGATAATAATAATAATAATCAGGATAATAATAATAGATATAAGGAGAAAGACAAGAGGAATAGGGATAATAATAATAGTATCAAGAATAATAGTAACAGTTATAGCGATAATAATAATAATAATAAGGATAATAATAATAGTTATAAGTATAAATACAAGAGGAATAGGGATAATAGTAATAGTAATAAGAATAATAATAATAGTTATAGCGATAATAATAATAGTAACCAGAATAATAATAACAGTTATAGCGATAATAATAATAATAATAATAATAAGGATAATAATAATAGTTATAAGGATAAAGACAAGAGGAATACGGTTAATAGTAATAGTAATAAGAATAATAATAACAGTTATAGCGATAATAATGATAATAATAAGGATAATAATAATAGTTATAAGGAGAAAGACAAGCGGAATAGGGATAATAATAATAGTAACAAGAATAATAATAACAGTTATAGCGATAGTAATAATAGTTATAAGGAGAAAGACAAGAGGTATAGGGATAATAATAATAGTAACAATAATAACAACAGTTATAGCGATAATAATAATAATAATAAGGATAATAATAATAGTTATAAGGAGAAAGACAAGAGGAATAGAGATAATAATAATAGTAACAATAATAATAACAACAGTTATAGCGATAATAATAATAATAATAAGGATAATAATAATAGTTATAAGGAGAAAGGCAAAAGGAATAGGGATAATAATAATAGTAACAAGAATAATAATAACAGTTATAGCGATAATAATAATAGTTATAAGGAGAAAGACAAGAGGAATAGGGATAATAATAATAAAACAAGAATAATAATAACAGTTATAGCGATAATAATAATAATAATAAGGTAAAATAATAATAGTTATAAGCAGAAAGACAAAAGGAATAGGGATAATAATAATAGTAACAAGAATAATAATAACAGTTATAGCGATATTAATAATAGTAACAAGAATAATAATAACAGTTATAGCGATAATAATAATAATAATAAGGATAATAATAATAGTTATACGGAGAAATACCAAGGGAATAGGGATAATAATAATAGTAACAAGAATAAGAATAACAGTTATAGCGATAGTAATAATAGTTATAAGGAGAAAGACAAGAGGAATAGGGATAATAATAATAGTAACAAGGATAATAACAACAGTTATAGCGATAATAATAATAATAATCAGGATAATAATAATAGAGATAAGGAGAAAGACAAGAGGAATAGGGATAATAATAATAGTATCAAGAATAATAGTAACAGTTATAGCGATAATAATAATAATAATAAGGATAATAATAATAGTTATAAGTATAAATACAAGAGGAATAGGGATAATAGTAAGAGTAATAAGAATAATAATAATAGTTATAGCGATAATAATAATAGTAATAAGGATTAATAATAATAGTTATATGGATAAAGACAAGAGTAATACGGATAGCCACAATAGCAATAAGAATAATAATAACAGTTATAGCGATAATAATAATAGTAACCAGAATAATAATAACAGTTATAGCGATAATAATAATAATAATAATAATGATAAGGATAATATTAATAGTTATAAGGATAAAGACAAGAGGAATACGGTTAATAGTAATAGTAATAAGAATAATAATAACAGTTATAGCGATAATAATGATAATAATAAGGATAATAATAATAGTTATAAGGAGAAAGACAAGCGGAATAGGGATAATAATAATAGTAACAAGAATAATAATAACAGTTATAGCGATAGTAATAATAGTTATAAGGAGAAAGACAAGAGGTATATGGATAATAATAATAGTAACAATAATAACAACAGTTATAGCGATAATAATAATAGTAATAACAATAATAATAACAGTTGTAGCGATAATAATAATAGTAATAACAATAATAATAACTGTTGTAGCGACAATAATAATAGTAATAAGGATTAATAATAATAGTTATATGGATAAAGACAAGAGTAATACGGATAGCAACAATAGTAATAAGAATAATAATAACAGTTATAGCGATAATAATAATAGTAATAAGAATAATAATAACAGTTATAGCGATAATAATGATAATAATAAGGATAATAATAATAGTTATAAGGATAAATACAAGAGGAATAGGGATAATAGTAATAGTAATAAGAATAATAATAACAGTTATAGCGATAATAATAATAGTTATAAGGATATAGACAAGAGGAATAGGGATAATAGTAATAGTAATAAGAATAATAATAACAGTTATAGCGATAATAATAATAATAATAAGGATAATAATAATAGTTATAAGGAGAAAGACAAGAGGTATAGGGATAATAATAGTAGTAACAATAATAACAACAGTTATAGCGATAATAATAATAATAATAAGGATAATAATAATAGTTATAAGGAGAAAGACAAGAGGAATAGGGATAATAATAATAGTTATAAGGAGAAAGGCAAAAGGAATAGGGATAATAATAATAGTAACAAGAATAATAATAACAGTTATAGCGATAATAATAATAGTAACAAGAATAATAATAACAGTTATAGCGATAATAATAATAATAATAAGGATAATAATAATAGTTATACGGAGAAATACCAAGGGAATAGGGATAATAATAATAGTAACAAGAATAATAATAACAGTTATAGCGATAGTAATAATAGTTATAAGGAGAAAGACAAGAGGAATAGGGATAATAATAATAGTAACAAGAATAATAACAACAGTTATAGCGATAATAATAATAATAATCTGGATAATAATAATAGATATAAGGAGAAAGACAAGAGGAATAGGGATAATAATAATAGTATCAAGAATAATAGTAACAGTTATAGCGATAATAATAATAGTTATAAGGAGAAAGACAAGAGGAATAGGGATAATAATAATAGTAACAATAATAATAACAACAGTTATAGCGATAATAATAATAATAATAAGGATAATAATAATAGTTATAAGGAGAAAGACAAAAGGAATAGGGATAATAATAATAGTAACAAGAATAATAATAACAGTTAGAGCGATAATAATAATAATAATAAGGATAATAATAATAGTTATAAGGAGAAAGACAAGAGGAATAGGGATAATAATAATAGTAACAAGAATAATAGTAACAGTTATAGCGATAATAATAATAATAATAAGGATAATAATAATAGTTATAAGGATAAATACAAGAGGAATAGGAATAATAGTAATAGTAATAAGAATAATAATAACAGTTATAGCGATAATAATAATAGTAATAAGGATAATAATAATAGTTATAAGGATAAAGACAAGGGCAATAGCGATAATAATAATAGTAATAACAATAATAATAACAGTTGTAGCGATAATAATAATAGTAATAACAATAATAATAACAGTTGTAGCGATAATAATAATAGTAATAAGGATTAATAATAATAGTTATATGGATAAAGACAAGAGTAATACGGATAGCAACAATAGTAATAAGAATAATAATAACAGTTATAGCGATAATAATAATAGTAATAAGAATAATAATAACAGTTATAGCGATAATAATGATAATAATAAGGATAATAATAATAGTTATAAGGATAAATACAAGAGGAATAGGGATAATAGTAATAGTAATAAGAATAATAATAACAGTTATAGCGATAATAATAATAGTTATAAGGATATAGACAAGAGGAATAGGGATAATAGTAATAGTAATAAGAATAATAATAACAGTTATAGCGATAATAATAATACTAATAAGGATAATAATAATAGTTATAAGGAGAAAGACTAGAGGTATAGGGATAATAATAATAGTAACAATAATAACAACAGTTATAGCGATAATAATAATAATAATAAGGATAATAATAATAGTTATAAGGAGAAAAACAAGAGGAATAGAGATAATAATAATAGTAACAATAATAATAACAACAGTTATAGCGATAATAATAATAATAATAAGGATAATAATAATAGTTATAAGGAGAAAGGCAAAAGGAATAGGGATAATAATAATAGTAACAAGAATAATAATAACAGTTATAGCGATAATAATAATAGTTATAAGGAGAAAGACAAGAGGAATAGGGATAATAATAATAGTAACAAGAATAATAATAACAGTTATAGCGATAATAATAATAATAATAAGGTAAAATAATAATAGTTATAAGCAGAAAGACAAAAGGAATAGGGATAATAATAATAGTAACAAGAATAATAATAACAGTTATAGCGATAATAATAATAATAATAAGGATAATAATAATAGTTATACGGAGAAATACCAAGGGAATAGGGATAATAATAATAGTAACAAGAATAATAATAACAGTTATAGCGATAGTAATAATAGTTATAAGGAGAAAGACAAGAGGAATAGGGATAATAATAATAGTAACAAGAATAATAACAACAGTTATAGCGATAATAATAATAATAATCAGGATAATAATAATAGATATAAGGAGAAAGACAAGAGGAATAGGGATAATAATAATAGTATCAAGAATAATAGTAACAGTTATAGCGATAATAATAATAATAATAAGGATAATAATAATAGTTATAAGTATAAATACAAGAGGAATAGGGATAATAGTAATAGTAATAAGAATAATAATAATAGTTATAGCGATAATAATAATAGTAACCAGAATAATAATAACAGTTATAGCGATAATAATAATAATAATAATAATAAGGATAATAATAATAGTTATAAGGATAAAGACAAGAGGAATACGGTTAATAGTAATAGTAATAAGAATAATAATAACAGTTATAGCGATAATAATGATAATAATAAGGATAATAATAATAGTTATAAGGAGAAAGACAAGCGGAATAGGGATAATAATAATAGTAACAAGAATAATAATAACAGTTATAGCGATAGTAATAATAGTTATAAGGAGAAAGACAAGAGGTATAGGGATAATAATAATAGTAACAATAATAACAACAGTTATAGCGATAATAATAATAATAATAAGGATAATAATAATAGTTATAAGGAGAAAGACAAGAGGAATAGAGATAATAATAATAGTAACAATAATAATAACAACAGTTATAGCGATAATAATAATAATAATAAGGATAATAATAATAGTTATAAGGAGAAAGGCAAAAGGAATAGGGATAATAATAATAGTAACAAGAATAATAATAACAGTTATAGCGATAATAATAATAGTTATAAGGAGAAAGACAAGAGGAATAGGGATAATAATAATAAAACAAGAATAATAATAACAGTTATAGCGATAATAATTATAATAATAAGGTAAAATAATAATAGTTATAAGCAGAAAGACAAAAGGAATAGGGATAATAATAATAGTAACAAGAATAATAATAACAGTTATAGCGATATTAATAATAGTAACAAGAATAATAATAACAGTTATAGCGATAATAATAATAATAATAAGGATAATAATAATAGTTATACGGAGAAATACCAAGGGAATAGGGATAATAATAATAGTAACAAGAATAAGAATAACAGTTATAGCGATAGTAATAATAGTTATAAGGAGAAAGACAAGAGGAATAGGGATAATAATAATAGTAACAAGGATAATAACAACAGTTATAGCGATAATAATAATAATAATCAGGATAATAATAATAGAGATAAGGAGAAAGACAAGAGGAATAGGGATAATAATAATAGTATCAAGAATAATAGTAACAGTTATAGCGATAATAATAATAATAATAAGGATAATAATAATAGTTATAAGTATAAATACAAGAGGAATAGGGATAATAGTAAGAGTAATAAGAATAATAATAATAGTTATAGCGATAATAATAATAGTAATAAGGATTAATAATAATAGTTATATGGATAAAGACAAGAGTAATACGGATAGCCACAATAGCAATAAGAATAATAATAACAGTTATAGCGATAATAATAATAGTAACCAGAATAATAATAACAGTTATAGCGATAATAATAATAATAATAATAATGATAAGGATAATATTAATAGTTATAAGGATAAAGACAAGAGGAATACGGTTAATAGTAATAGTAATAAGAATAATAATAACAGTTATAGCGATAATAATGATAATAATAAGGATAATAATAATAGTTATAAGGAGAAAGACAAGCGGAATAGGGATAATAATAATAGTAACAAGAATAATAATAACAGTTATAGCGATAGTAATAATAGTTATAAGGAGAAAGACAAGAGGTATATGGATAATAATAATAGTAACAATAATAACAACAGTTATAGCGATAATAATAATAGTAATAACAATAATAATAACAGTTGTAGCGATAATAATAATAGTAATAACAATAATAATAACTGTTGTAGCGACAATAATAATAGTAATAAGGATTAATAATAATAGTTATATGGATAAAGACAAGAGTAATACGGATAGCAACAATAGTAATAAGAATAATAATAACAGTTATAGCGATAATAATAATAGTAATAAGAATAATAATAACAGTTATAGCGATAATAATGATAATAATAAGGATAATAATAATAGTTTATAAGGATAAATACAAGAGGAATAGGGATAATAGTAATAGTAATAAGAATAATAATAACAGTTATAGCGATAATAATAATAGTTATAAGGATATAGACAAGAGGAATAGGGATAATAGTAATAGTAATAAGAATAATAATAACAGTTATAGCGATAATAATAATAATAATAAGGATAATAATAATAGTTATAAGGAGAAAGACAAGAGGTATAGGGATAATAATAGTAGTAACAATAATAACAACAGTTATAGCGATAATAATAATAATAATAAGGATAATAATAATAGTTATAAGGAGAAAGACAAGAGGAATAGGGATAATAATAATAGTTATAAGGAGAAAGGCAAAAGGAATAGGGATAATAATAATAGTAACAAGAATAATAATAACAGTTATAGCGATAATAATAATAGTAACAAGAATAATAATAACAGTTATAGCGATAATAATAATAATAATAAGGATAATAATAATAGTTATACGGAGAAATACCAAGGGAATAGGGATAATAATAATAGTAACAAGAATAATAATAACAGTTATAGCGATAGTAATAATAGTTATAAGGAGAAAGACAAGAGGAATAGGGATAATAATAATAGTAACAAGAATAATAACAACAGTTATAGCGATAATAATAATAATAATCTGGATAATAATAATAGATATAAGGAGAAAGACAAGAGGAATAGGGATAATAATAATAGTATCAAGAATAATAGTAACAGTTATAGCGATAATAATAATAGTTATAAGGAGAAAGACAAGAGGAATAGGGATAATAATAATAGTAACAATAATAATAACAACAGTTATAGCGATAATAATAATAATAATAAGGATAATAATAATAGTTATAAGGAGAAAGACAAAAGGAATAGGGATAATAATAATAGTAACAAGATTAATAATAACAGTTATAGCGATAATAATAATAATAATAAGGATAATAATAATATTTATAAGGAGAAATACCAAGGGAATAGGGATAATACTAATAGTAACAAGAATAATAATAACAGTTATAGCGATAGTAATAATAGTTATAAGGAGAAAGACAAGAGGAATAGGGATAATAATAATAGTAACAAGAATAATAACAACAGTTATAGCGATAATAATAATAATAATAAGGATAATAATAATAGATATAAGGAGAAAGACAAGAGGAATAGGGATAATAATAATAGTATCAAGAATAATAATAACAGTTATAGCGATAATAATAATAGTAACAAGAATAATAATAACAGTTATAGCGATAATAATAATAATAATAATAAGGATAATAATAATAGTTATAAGGGTAAAGACAAGAGGAATACGGTTAATAGTAATAGTAATAACAATAATAATAACAGTTATAGCGATAATAATAATAGTTATAAGGAGAAAGACAAGAGGAATAGGGATAATAATAATAGTAACAAGAATAATAATAACAGTTATAGCGATAATAATAATAATAATAATAAGGTAAAATAATAATAGTTATAAGCAGAAAGACAAAAGGAATAGGGATAATAATAATAGTAACAAGAATAATAATAACAGTTATAGCGATATTAATAATAGTAACAAGAATAATAATAACAGTTATAGCGATAATAATAATAATAATAAGGATAATAATAATAGTTATGCGGAGAAATACCAAGGGAATAGGGATAATAATAATAGTAACAAGAATAATAATAACAGTTATAGCGATAGTAATAATAGTTATAAGGAGAAAGACAAGAGGAATAGGGATAATAATAATAGTAACAAGAATAATAACAACAGTTATAGCGATAATAATAATAGTTATAAGGATAAATACAAGAGGAATAGGAATAATAGTAATAGTAATAAGAATAATAATAACAGTTATAGCGATAATAATAATAGTAATAAGGATAATAATAATAGTTATAAGGATAAAGACAAGGGCAATAGCGATAATAATAATAGTAATAACAATAATAATAACAGTTGTAGCGATAATAATAATAGTAATAACAATAATAATAACAGTTGTAGCGATAATAATAATAGTAATAAGGATTAATAATAATAGTTATATGGATAAAGACAAGAGTAATACGGATAGCAACAATAGTAATAAGAATAATAATAACAGTTATAGCGATAATAATAATAGTAATAAGAATAATAATAACAGTTATAGCGATAATAATGATAATAATAAGGATAATAATAATAGTTATAAGGATAAATACAAGAGGAATAGGGATAATAGTAATAGTAATAAGAATAATAATAACAGTTATAGCGATAATAATAATAGTTATAAGGATATAGACAAGAGGAATAGGGATAATAGTAATAGTAATAAGAATAATAATAACAGTTATAGCGATAATAATAATACTAATAAGGATAATAATAATAGTTCATAAGGAGAAAGACTAGAGGTATAGGGATAATAATAATAGTAACAATAATAACAACAGTTATAGCGATAATAATAATAATAATAAGGATAATAATAATAGTTATAAGGAGAAAAACAAGAGGAATAGAGATAATAATAATAGTAACAATAATAATAACAACAGTTATAGCGATAATAATAATAATAATAAGGATAATAATAATAGTTATAAGGAGAAAGGCAAAAGGAATAGGGATAATAATAATAGTAACAAGAATAATAATAACAGTTATAGCGATAATAATAATAGTTATAAGGAGAAAGACAAGAGGAATAGGGATAATAATAATAGTAACAAGAATAATAATAACAGTTATAGCGATAATAATAATAATAATAAGGTAAAATAATAATAGTTATAAGCAGAAAGACAAAAGGAATAGGGATAATAATAATAGTAACAAGAATAATAATAACAGTTATAGCGATATTAATAATAGTAACAAGAATAATAATAACAGTTTTAGCGATAATAATAATAATAATAAGGATAATAATAATAGTTATACGGAGAAATACCAAGGGAATAGGGATAATAATAATAGTAACAAGAATAATAATAACAGTTATAGCGATAGTAATAATAGTTATAAGGAGAAAGACAAGAGGAATAGGGATAATAATAATAGTAACAAGAATAATAACAACAGTTATAGCGATAATAATAATAATAATCAGGATAATAATAATAGATATAAGGAGAAAGACAAGAGGAATAGGGATAATAATAATAGTATCAAGAATAATAGTAACAGTTATAGCGATAATAATAATAATAATAAGGATAATAATAATAGTTATAAGTATAAATACAAGAGGAATAGGGATAATAGTAATAGTAATAAGAATAATAATAATAGTTATAGCGATAATAATAATAGTAACCAGAATAATAATAACAGTTATAGCGATAATAATAATAATAATAATAATAAGGATAATAATAATAGTTATAAGGATAAAGACAAGAGGAATACGGTTAATAGTAATAGTAATAAGAATAATAATAACAGTTATAGCGATAATAATGATAATAATAAGGATAATAATAATAGTTATAAGGAGAAAGACAAGCGGAATAGGGATAATAATAATAGTAACAAGAATAATAATAACAGTTATAGCGATAGTAATAATAGTTATAAGGAGAAAGACAAGAGGTATAGGGATAATAATAATAGTAACAATAATAACAACAGTTATAGCGATAATAATAATAATAATAAGGATAATAATAATAGTTATAAGGAGAAAGACAAGAGGAATAGAGATAATAATAATAGTAACAATAATAATAACAACAGTTATAGCGATAATAATAATAATAATAAGGATAATAATAATAGTTATAAGGAGAAAGGCAAAAGGAATAGGGATAATAATAATAGTAACAAGAATAATAATAACAGTTATAGCGATAATAATAATAGTTATAAGGAGAAAGACAAGAGGAATAGGGATAATAATAATAAAACAAGAATAATAATAACAGTTATAGCGATAATAATAATAATAATAAGGTAAAATAATAATAGTTATAAGCAGAAAGACAAAAGGAATAGGGATAATAATAATAGTAACAAGAATAATAATAACAGTTATAGCGATATTAATAATAGTAACAAGAATAATAATAACAGTTATAGCGATAATAATAATAATAATAAGGATAATAATAATAGTTATACGGAGAAATACCAAGGGAATAGGGATAATAATAATAGTAACAAGAATAAGAATAACAGTTATAGCGATAGTAATAATAGTTATAAGGAGAAAGACAGGAGGAATAGGGATAATAATAATAGTAACAAGGATAATAACAACAGTTATAGCGATAATAATAATAATAATCAGGATAATAATAATAGAGATAAGGAGAAAGACAAGAGGAATAGGGATAATAATAATAGTATCAAGAATAATAGTAACAGTTATAGCGATAATAATAATAATAATAAGGATAATAATAATAGTTATAAGTATAAATACAAGAGGAATAGGGATAATAGTAAGAGTAATAAGAATAATAATAATAGTTATAGCGATAATAATAATAGTAATAAGGATTAATAATAATAGTTATATGGATAAAGACAAGAGTAATACGGATAGCCACAATAGCAATAAGAATAATAATAACAGTTATAGCGATAATAATAATAGTAACCAGAATAATAATAACAGTTATAGCGATAATAATAATAATAATAATAATGATAAGGATAATATTAATAGTTATAAGGATAAAGACAAGAGGAATACGGTTAATAGTAATAGTAATAAGAATAATAATAACAGTTATAGCGATAATAATGATAATAATAAGGATAATAATAATAGTTATAAGGAGAAAGACAAGCGGAATAGGGATAATAATAATAGTAACAAGAATAATAATAACAGTTATAGCGATAGTAATAATAGTTATAAGGAGAAAGACAAGAGGTATATGGATAATAATAATAGTAACAATAATAACAACAGTTATAGCGATAATAATAATAGTAATAACAATAATAATAACAGTTGTAGCGATAATAATAATAGTAATAACAATAATAATAACTGTTGTAGCGACAATAATAATAGTAATAAGGATTAATAATAATAGTTATATGGATAAAGACAAGAGTAATACGGATAGCAACAATAGTAACAAGAATAATAATAACAGTTATAGCGATAGTAATAATAGTTATAAGGAGAAAGACAAGAGGAATAGGGATAATAATAATAGTAACAAGAATAATAACAACAGTTATAGCGATAATAATAATAATAATAAGGATAATAATAATAGATATAAGGAGAAAGACAAGAGGAATAGGGATAATAATAATAGTATCAAGAATAATAATAACAGTTATAGCGATAATAATAATAGTAACAAGAATAATAATAACAGTTATAGCGATAATAATAATAATAATAAGGATAATAATAATAGTTATAAGGAGAAAGACAAGAGGTATAGGGATAATAATAGTAGTAACAATAATAACAACAGTTATAGCGATAATAATAATAATAATAAGGATAATAATAATAGTTATAAGGAGAAAGACAAGAGGAATAGGGATAATAATAATAGTTATAAGGAGAAAGGCAAAAGGAATAGGGATAATAATAATAGTAACAAGAATAATAATAACAGTTATAGCGATAATAATAATAGTAACAAGAATAATAATAACAGTTATAGCGATAATAATAATAATAATAAGGATAATAATAATAGTTATACGGAGAAATACCAAGGGAATAGGGATAATAATAATAGTAACAAGAATAATAATAACAGTTATAGCGATAGTAATAATAGTTATAAGGAGAAAGACAAGAGGAATAGGGATAATAATAATAGTAACAAGAATAATAACAACAGTTATAGCGATAATAATAATAATAATCTGGATAATAATAATAGATATAAGGAGAAAGACAAGAGGAATAGGGATAATAATAATAGTATCAAGAATAATAGTAACAGTTATAGCGATAATAATAATAGTTATAAGGAGAAAGACAAGAGGAATAGGGATAATAATAATAGTAACAATAATAATAACAACAGTTATAGCGATAATAATAATAATAATAAGGATAATAATAATAGTTATAAGGAGAAAGACAAAAGGAATAGGGATAATAATAATAGTAACAAGATTAATAATAACAGTTATAGCGATAATAATAATAATAATAAGGATAATAATAATATTTATAAGGAGAAATACCAAGGGAATAGGGATAATAATAATAGTAACAAGAATAATAATAACAGTTATAGCGATAGTAATAATAGTTATAAGGAGAAAGACAAGAGGAATAGGGATAATAATAATAGTAACAAGAATAATAACAACAGTTATAGCGATAATAATAATAATAATAAGGATAATAATAATAGATATAAGGAGAAAGACAAGAGGAATAGGGATAATAATAATAGTATCAAGAATAATAATAACAGTTATAGCGATAATAATAATAGTAACAAGAATAATAATAACAGTTATAGCGATAATAATAATAATAATAATAAGGATAATAATAATAGTTATAAGGGTAAAGACAAGAGGAATACGGTTAATAGTAATAGTAATAACAATAATAATAACAGTTATAGCGATAATAATAATAGTTATAAGGAGAAAGACAAGAGGAATAGGGATAATAATAATAGTAACAAGAATAATAATAACAGTTATAGCGATAATAATAATAATAATAATAAGGTAAAATAATAATAGTTATAAGCAGAAAGACAAAAGGAATAGGGATAATAATAATAGTAACAAGAATAATAATAACAGTTATAGCGATATTAATAATAGTAACAAGAATAATAATAACAGTTATAGCGATAATAATAATAATAATAAGGATAATAATAATAGTTATACGGAGAAATACCAAGGGAATAGGGATAATAATAATAGTAACAAGAATAAGAATAACAGTTATAGCGATAGTAATAATAGTTATAAGGAGAAAGACAAGAGGAATAGGGATAATAATAATAGTAACAAGGATAATAACAACAGTTATAGCGATAATAATAATAATAATCAGGATAATAATAATAGAGATAAGGAGAAAGACAAGAGGAATAGGGATAATAATAATAGTATCAAGAATAATAGTAACAGTTATAGCGATAATAATAATAATAATAAGGATAATAATAATAGTTATAAGTATAAATACAAGAGGAATAGGGATAATAGTAAGAGTAATAAGAATAATAATAATAGTTATAGCGATAATAATAATAGTAATAAGGATTAATAATAATAGTTATATGGATAAAGACAAGAGTAATACGGATAGCCACAATAGCAATAAGAATAATAATAACAGTTATAGCGATAATAATAATAGTAACCAGAATAATAATAACAGTTATAGCGATAATAATAATAATAATAATAA